>JAODAL010010317.1:0-105827 GCA_025379985.1 Phyllomedusa bahiana
AAAAAAACCCTTAATTGTGAATTAGCTACGGGAAAAAATGTATATATTTTGGCTTTTAAAAAATGACTTTTTCTTGGAGTCACTACAGCTGAAAAACAACGCTTAATTAACCCTGGATAAAAAATTGCGCCAAAGAATTAAACAGTCAAAAATGAAGTGGTTTTTGTATTGAAAAAAACGCTGTTCTTTAAAGAATAAAACGGGAACTGGCTTAGATCCCCCCTTGGATATTAAATGTGCTGTGAGCAGATGGGTTTTAAATGTATAGCAGCTGAAGTGGACGCACACTGGATTTCAATCCAATACCCAAAAAAAAATCGAAATAGAATTTAAAGGAAGCAGCTGAAAAAAGCTGAGCCCCACCCCACAAAAATTCTTAAAATTTAATAATTTTTCAGTAAAATCAGCGCGACCCCCCCCTTCCTGTAGTACAGTGAGAGCGTAACTCCCAGCGTCGCGCAGCAGCTCACATACCCCACTGCTAGGGGAACAATTAGATGTGTGTAGGGACTCGCAAGACATGAGGACCATTGACGTCGCTTACGTATCGGGGCCCCTGTACCAACTAACACCTGATATTTAACATTTTTCCAGTCATATTTTTTATTTGCCTAACAGTGCTGGAGAGCAGAAGGTGTCTGTGTTTTGCTGCTGGGCAGCCTGCCTAAACTAATAGTATGGGTGTCACTAAAGGTTGAAACCAGCATGGTGTCCACACGTATCTGTTTTATGGCCCCCTTCTGTATACCCTTATTTAATGAAA
This sequence comes from Phyllomedusa bahiana, assembly GCA_025379985.1. Lineage (NCBI taxonomy): Eukaryota > Metazoa > Chordata > Amphibia > Anura > Hylidae > Phyllomedusa > Phyllomedusa bahiana. The sequence goes on from JAODAL010010317.1 coordinate 764, forward strand.
TTGTAGTACCAAAAACCACCCCCCTCATGCATTGAAGTATGTGGTGGTTTTTTTTTATTGCTATTTTTGTATAGTGCAACTCCCCCTGATTTAAAATGTGGCTTTTCTGTATGTGGGGTGAACAGATGTTTAAATTGGTGGCAGTTTTTTTATATCTAAAATTTTTCCCCTAGCAGGAGGGTATGCGAGCTGCTGCTCGAAAATTTGTACACCCTTTTAATTTTTTTCCAAGGGGAGCTATAGGCTAGAACGCCTGCTACTGGGTTAGCTGTCCACAAACACAATCAATAGAGGCAATGTTATACAATGTATCAAAAAGTATTAAAAGCTTTCCCCAAAAGAAAATTCAGTGGTACACTTTTGTACTTGCAGTTCAGTTGGGTCATATCCAAAAAATGAAGCAAGTACTAAAGTGAACACTTTAAGTTTCTTTTTGTGGAAGCTTTTAATAAATTTTGTAATTTTTATGATACATTTTCCGCTACTGAATTTTGTTTGTTATAAATGGGAGATTGAGGAGTCTCCTTGTAGCAGTAGCTTAATAATGCGGAATTAAGGACTTTTTCTACCCCAAATATTTATACATTTTCTGGGCCCGCCATTTTAGCTGGAAAAAGGCCCCAAAATTGCAGTTTTTTGAGTAAGTAATGTTAGTGTTGAGCGATTACGTTGCATCGACATCGGGCGATGGCGATAGTCGACCAATCGACAAGTAGTCGATATGAGGGTCGATTATGAGCGATGACATTAAAAGTCTATGGGAGAGCAACAAAAACCCTTTATTCTTCCCAAACGGGGGGAGAAGTGGGAAATTTAAAATCCAAACAGTCAAATGGATATGTACATCTTTGGAAAAAACACTTAGGTTATAAAAAACCACAGAAAAAAATCACAAAACCCTTTAAATCCCTGTCTTGTACCACGCATGAAACCCTTTAAACCGCATCACCCACAAATTAAAAAAATGCGAAGGCAGTTTGATTTTAACCAATTTATTTTAACTGGAATTGAATTCCCTGTCCCGGAAGCAGCATGAGCCCCAAAACCCGCATGATCCCCACATTTAAAAGTGCCGGGAAAAAAGGGGTCTTTCAACCCCCATTTTGTTTAAAATGGAAAGGGCTATACCTGTTTCCGGGGGCCCCAGATGAGCCCCAAACCTGGGATGACCCCCCGATTAAAAAATTTGGGGAAAAAAGGGGGTCTTTCAAAACCCCCATTTTAAATTTCACTGGACATTGACTATACCGTCCCCGGGGCCCCAGCATGAGCCCCAAACCTGCAATGCAAACCCCCCGATTTAAAAAGTGCCCCGGAAAAAAAGGGGTCCTTTTAAAAACCCAAATTTTTGTTTCAATGGACATTGAAATATACCTGTCCTGGGCCAAAAAGCAAAGAGCCCCCAAACCCGCATGAACCCCCGATTAAAAAATCCAAAAAAAGGAAATCTTTTTAACCCCCAAAAATTTTTTTTTTAATGGACCCTTTAAATTTACCCGTCCCGGGCCCCAGAAAGACCCCAAAAACCCGCCTGACCCCAGATTAAAAAATGCCCGGGAAAAAGGGGTCCCTTTTAACCACCATTTTTGTTGAACTGGGCATTGACTATACCTGTCCTGGGCCGCAGATGAAACCCTTAAATGTCTGACCCCAAAATTAAAAAAAATTGGGGCCGGGGAAAAAGGGGTCTTTGAAACCCCCATTTTATTGAAAAAGGACAAATTTAAATATATCTGTCCTGTTTCCCCAGAAAAAAACCCTTAAAACCCGTCGAACCCACAGATTAAAAAAATGCCGGTTTTGGAGTCTTTCCCAAACCCCCATTTTGTTTCCCCGGACATAACTGTCCCTGTACTGGGTAGCGCTTTCCCCCCCGTAGGGTGGACCAATTGAGCTTCACTTGGAAAATACTGGTGGTTAACGCTCCTGTTCCACCCAGGTCCCCTTTTCTTGGATTCTTTTTCTATTTTACTCAACGGCTGGGGGAAAATTGTCTCTGTACTTTGTTCTCTGTCCGTGCCCCATACTCCATGTCCTTGAAAAAATATTCGGGTCAATTTTTCCTGTACCCCCCTTTACAATTCAGGGGAATTTTTTTTACCAGGTATTTTGTACATGAAATTTTTTTGTATTTTAATTTTTGAAAAAAAAATTTTTTAAAAAATAGTAGGGAAATCCCACCATATCTTTGTTTCTTTTTTTTTAAATTGTATTAAATGGGTTGTCTCAATACAGGGGATTGATAGCTATGTTAAAGATCTTGCAAAAACAAGTCATTTTGCAATTGTGCCCTTTAAACGGGTTTTTCCCCCCCTATTCCTGTTTCTGACGCACCATCCCCCTTGAGCCATTTACAATTGTGAAGAACAAATGTCTGTTGAAAAAACATTTTTTTTTAATGGGCCTGTGAAATAGCTGCATTTAAAGCAAAATGCCCCCAAAAATTAAAAGATGCCCCTTGACCCATTTGGAAAATTGTGAAGAACAAATGTCTGTAGAAACAAACATTTTTTTATAATGGGACCAAATATTGCTGCATTTCAAACAGATGACCAAAAAATTATAAAAATGACTTCTCAGCCACTGTTAAAAATTGTGGGGGGAAAAATGCCATTAGAAGCCACATTTCTTTTCCCAAAAGGCCCATGTTTTATTGTGTATCTCCAGTACTGCCCCCCAAAAAAATTATAAATATGACTTTCAGCCATTTTTAAAAAATTTTGTGGGGGAGAAATGCCATTAAAAAGCCAATTTCGTTCCAAAGGACCATGTTATTGCTGTATCTCACAGCAATGCCCCCAAAAAATTTAATAAATATGACTTCTCAGCCACTTTTAAAAAAATTGTGAGGTAAAAAGCCATTTAAAAAAGCACATTTCTGTTCCAAAAGGGGACCATGTTTTTGCTGTACTCACGCTAATGACCCCAAAAAAAATTAAAAATTACTTCTCACCCCACTATTAAAAATTGGGGGGAAAAAATGCCATTTAAAACCACTTTTCTTTTCCAAGGACCTTAAATTATGCTGTATCTCACAGCAACATGACCTAAAAAACCCTTTTGACAGCGAAAACTTCTAAAGATAAAGAATAAAGGAATACGGTGTTGTCATAAAACCCTTGCTGTCTTTTACGTCCCCTCAAAGCAAAACCCAGCAAAATAACTGTTGGGAAAAGAGAATAAAATTGCAGTAAGAAATTATCATTTTAAAAAAAAAATTTTCAAAGGCCCATTTCTTTTTTGAAGAGGAATGTGAAGTAGCCCCAAAACTAATGGGACCTGGGCAATTGGGGCCACAACTCATCAGAGATCCATCCCTGATTCATTTTGATAAAAAGTCAAACGACCCACATTATCTTGGAAAGCGATGCTTTGTCTGTAATGACTCCTCCAGCTGTGCTAAAGGTCCGCTAAATATGCGCTGGCTGCTGGGCAGGAAAACACCCTAGGGCGTGGCGAGTCGCTCGGGCCATTCGTCCTTTTTGGTACCCAGAAGTCTAGGGGGCCCGGGGAAAATCCAAAAAACTCGGTGGAGACGCAGATAGTCGTGCACCATGACTTAAGCTGGTCTTTGTGTGTTGGATGTGTGCCCTGATTCATGCTTTGGGTGAGGGGGTAAAAAAGATTCCCAGGGGTCACCCATTAGGCTTCTGCCACCTTGCCGCTGCTCGCTCCCCGTACGGCTGCTTGGCACTTTATGCTGTCACATCCGATGTTGTTCCACCGTGACTTTTGGGGAAGTAAAGCAGCGAAACAGATTTTCCCCAGTTGATCAATCGCAAGGTCCCCCATTTCCCCCCATTTTACTCTCTTTTGGGGTGGGGGGAAAGGGAAAGTGCGAGTTTTTTTTTGTCCCCGGGGACCGGAGGGGGGCCCACCCATAACTGTTGTTCTTTTGTTTGGCCTTAATGCGAGGATCATGTTGGGGGAAATGGGCATCCAACCTCATGTGAAGATGGAGCCTTTTTTTCCCAACCCTTGGGTCGGGGGGCACTACAAACTGATCTTCCTCTTTTCCCTTCCGCCTTAAATTCGCGCCAACCCTTTTTCCCAAGGCGGGGTGGGGTAACGTCAGTGCTGGGAATCCTCCTCCTCCCCTCCGCTGCCCCCGGCACTTTTAAAACACCCCTGCTTCCCTGAGTATGCCCCCCTGAGAGCTGAGCCCCCTTCATAGTTTGGGAAACCCCGAACCCTCCCCAAGGGGGACCGAAAAAATTTGTGAAACTGTCGGGCCTTGTGGTTTTGACGGGAGAAAGGGTTTCCGTGCCGCATCTGTGTCCGTCTCCTCCCCCCGTGCTGGGGGGAAACCGTTTTTTCAGGTGTCCAAAAATCTTCCCAGAAATAAGATCACCACGTGTCATGTGACAAGGGCATTGTCCCCCAAACTCCATTTTGGTGGCTTCTTAAAAATGGAAGGTGGTGCAGAGCTTTTCCCCTGGGATGTCCCCATCTATCGATTTTAAGGGCGGCCAGCAGATTTCGCCCGTTATCGCACACCACCTTGCCTGGCAAAGGGGTTCTTGGCACCCAGCCAGCGCTGGGTCTCATTGGGAGAGCCGTCCACAGCCCCTGACCTGTTGGGGGACGGTCCCAAGACAGTTTAATTTTCAACCGGCCCGGGTTTCTCTGGGCACGTGATGCCCCCAAGGCCCTTTGGGGGGAAGAACCCACTGTGTCCCCAGAGGGAAAAGGGGCAACATTTCCAAGGGCCCAAAAGGGCCTGGTAATGCCGTTTTTAGGCTTTTGGCTTTGGGATGGTTTGGTTAAAAGTGTTTTCTTCTGCCCCCAAAAACGGGAAGACAGAAGGCGGGCTGCTAGACGGCCATGTACGGCGTGCCGGCCCTCAAACTGGGGAAGGAAAGGGTAGGATGGGTCTCTGGTGGTGTGGTGGTACTGGCGACGCTGGAGCTGAAGGGGAGGCTGACCCCTATCATGACTCTGAGAGACATGGGAGGGGGGAACGTTTGGTGGTGGCGGAGGAGGCGGAGAAGAGGGTGTGACGGGGTTTGGAGGCCCGCGTTTAATCGGGCCCTTTTTTTTGGCCAAGTTTCCTCCATTTCAAATCATGCTTTCGCTGCTGTGATGGGAATTTTGGTGGTGGTTAACCCTAAGGTTTTTGGCCTCTATTATGCCCTTTAGGCATGGCGCATATGACATCGCTGGGTGAATCAGAGGTTGGTCAAAGAAGGCCCGGCTTGGAGGTCTGGACCTTTTTGACGGCGATAAGCGAGGAGCGGGGTTTTTCGCTGACCGTGGCTGGCGGGAAAATATACGGATTCTGCGACCCCCTCTCCCTTTTTGAGGGGAAAACCCTACTGACACTACCCCCTTTTCTTCTCCTCGTCCCTGATGAAAACGCTCCCGGCAAATTTGCTGAAAAACCAAGTTGGATCCGCAATGTCCATATCCATCAAAAAAATGCTTGCGTCCTGACATTCTGCATCCAGGGGCTGGGGCTACAAGCAAGAGGACTGCAAGACTTGCCCCACCGCCGGGGTTTTTTGCCCCATTGACGGCTTCCTTTCCTCCTTGTGGCTCATAACTAGGCGTCAGAGCAGAGAAAAACATCCTCTTTGGGCCCCTTTTCTTTTAAAATGCTTCTGCCCCAACCACATTTTGTCTCAAAGGTCTTCAGAAAAAGGATTATCCCCATGGGGGGTAACAGTTGACATTTTTGGGGCTTCAGTTGGAAAGGGTGCTGTGATGCTGATGACAACATTTGGGCCCTGACTGGGGGGCGAGGAGGTAAGACTGCGGATGAGGTTGCTTAACCCCTGAAGGACAGATTGGGGACGTGTTGTTACTGAGATTCACCGGGGCCCCCCCCCACCCCCGATGACAGGCCTGACGGTCCGCAACTGAAAATCCGGGCATGCGTGTTGTCGCCGCCTTGGAAAGGGGCACCCTTCCCCACCTTAAATCCATTTCCTACCCCCCTCTTTGCTCGCTTACCCCCGAATTTCGCTCCATGTTCAGAAAAAAAAAATTTGAGAAGGGATGGAAGAGTTTTTTGGGAAATCTTTTTTAAAAGACGACAAAAACACAGTATTCTAAAACCCCCAATCAAAACAAAATTGCTGGGTTTAAATATAATGAAAGTGATCTTCAAAAAAGCTGGCCTGCGCCAAAGTGAAAAAAAAGATCTGAAATTATTCGGGTAATACAGGGATTTTTGGACCATCATTCACCGTGGTGACTATAAAATTGCTGTATTCAAATTTAACTGCAAAGTAGATCTATCAACAAAGTGGGCCCGCGCCAAAGTGAAAAAACAGATCTAAATGTATTGGATAATAAAAGTTATTTTTGGCACCCTACAATTCAAAAATGTGGGTGATACAAAAATTGCTGGATTAAATTTAAAACTGCAAAAGAAAATCTATCAAAAAAACAAAGCTGGGCCTGCGAAAAAATGGAAAAAAACACGTACTGAAAAGTATTTGGATAATAAAAGGTATTTTTTTGGCAATATCAATTCAAAACCCGTGGTGGAAAAAATACAAAAATTGTGGATTCAAATTTTTAAAACGCAAAGTAGATCTATCAACAAAAACTGGCCGCGCCAAAATGAAAAAAAAGTATTGAAATGTATTGGATAATAAAAAAGGTTTTTTTTTTCACCTATCAATTCACCCGTGGGGGACTAAAAAATTGTTGTATTCCATTTAAGTGAAGGTGCCTCAATGAACAAAAGCTGGTATGCGCCCAAAGTCAAAAAAAAAACGAACTGTTAGTATCTATAATACAAAAATTTATTTTTGGCCCCCCCCCCTTTTTAAATTCAACCTGTGGTGACTTTTAAAAATTGCCCTGGGGTTCAGATTTTAAAAGTGCAAGCCTGCCTTTTAATGAAACAAAGCTGTAGTGCCCAAAGTCAAAAAACCTATCGTTATGTATTCGTATAATACAAGATATTTTTGGCACCTTTTAATTCCCTTGGGACTATAAATGTGGACCAGATTTAAATGAAAACTGCCTCAATGAACAAAGTGTATGTGCCAAAGTCAAAAAACACGTATCTTTATGTATTCGTATAATAAAGATATTTTTGGGGGACCCTTTTAATTCACCTTGGTGACTATAAAAATTTTCTGTATTCAAGTTTTTGTGCAAGCTGCCTCAATGAAAAAGCTGTAGTGCTCCAAATTAAAAAAACACGTTCTGTTATGTATTCTATAATACAAAATTTTTTGGACATTTCAATTACTGTGGTTCTATAAAATTGCTGGATTCAAAATTTAAATGCAAAGGGGGTATATCAAAAAGGTGGGAAAGGGCAAAAGAAAATGAACACCTATCTGAAATTGTATATGATAATAAAAGTGGGTTTTCACCTAAAAAAGAGACCCGCAGTTACCGAAAAGATGTGTATCCATAAATTTGGCTGCCCAATATAAGGGAAAAATTTCAATAGAAACTGTTAATAAAAAGTATTTTCGTGCAATGTTTTTCATTAGTCTTTGGGGAACTTTATCCCGTATTTTTATAGAGCTTTTTCTGTGTTCGCCCAGGGGGGCCCCCCCCACTCTCCCCCCCCCCCCTGACTTTACAGCGGTAGTGTTCCCCTTTAAAAAATTTTCTACCTAACTAATAAAATTTTCCAATCTCTAATCTAACTAAATTGTAAGGGTCAAGCAATAGTAGAGGTTTTTGTGAAAAAATAGAATAATTCGCTGAGCTGTTTGGACACAAGCAGAGCGCACGTCCTTCTGCTCTGGACCCGAGAGACACTGGGTGAACAGGAAACACTGTTCTATGTAAAAGAGGTTGTGATTTTTCCCGCCAATCGCAAACCCTAACATCCCAGTCATGCGTCGACACACATTCTCCTCTCTATTCTGTAAGCTGATTTGCTGGCGCCAAAATGACAGGAAGCGGCGAAAAATTTTGTGATCTTAATAGTTTTCACAGTTTTAACCAAATTACGCAGATCTAAAAAATTTCGATCAACTTAAAAACTGTGCCGATTTCAACTTTGTCGATAATAATCGCTCAACACTAGTAATGTCCCATTTTTTGTATGAATTTGAAAATATTATCCATTTCATTCTAGGAGCTTTAGTTTTTGAAATATTGCAGACATCATTACCCATTGTTCTTATGGTGACTTTATTTTTCTTTTCAAAATCTGTTGGCTGTTAACTTTCATTACACTTATGAGTGTGCTAAAATTCTGCTGATGTTGATACTTGTGACAGTAGAGCTTAACCCCTTAACATTGAGACCTATTTTTTTCCCCATTTGTTTTTCCCTTCCCACCTTCCCAGAGCTATAACATTTTTATTTTTCATTTAAATAAATATATCAGGGCTTTTATTTTGTGAGACAAGATGTGCTTTTTAATGGTTTCATTCATCATACCATAGAATATACTGGGAAACTGAAAAAAAAATTCTAAGTGGGACAAAATGTGAAAAAAACTTACTAGCCCCTTGTTTGCGGGTGCTTTGCTTTTATGGCGTTCAGTCTTCAGTAAAAATGATGTTATTTGTATTCTACAGGTTGATATGAATCAGGCAATACTAGATATGTATGGCTTTCATTATGTTTTGGTACCGTAAAAAAAATCCAAACATTTTCTATTTTTGAAATTTGTGGGGCCATACCATTTTCTGCGACAAATAACTTTTTTGTATTAAAACCTACGGACTTGAGTGAGGCAGCATTTTTTTGCAGGCTGAAGTGTACTTGCTATTGCTACCAGTTTGGAACACATGGGACTTTTCTGATTAAATTTATTCCAATTTTTAGGGGCTAGGAAATGACCAAAACACGTCAATTTTGGCGTTTGATATTCTTTTTCTTCTACGGTGTTCAGTGTACTGGATAAATTATGTGATATTTTAATAGATCTGACTTTTTCGGGCATGGTGATACCAAATATGTGTAACTTTTATATTATTTTATTTTTTTATCTGTAAAATGACAAAAGGGCGGTGATTTGAATTTTTAATCTTTTTTAATATTTTTTACAATTTAAAACTTTTTTTTTTAACTTCAGATTTGAGTCCCCCTAGGGTACTTCACCACTAGAGGGCACAATCATTTATACAGCCTAATGCATTGTAATATTGCATTGGGGGTGCCAAAGAGGCAATTTTACTACTTTCCGTGACAGCGTAGTAAAACAGAAAACAGGGCAGCAATGGAACCCTTTAAAACAAGGCTTCCACGCCATGGAACTAAAGGGGGGACCCCCTGCGATTTTGCTGCGGGTGCCCCAATCGAGGTGAGGAACAGTGCGCAGCACCATTTCTCATTGATTTAAATCCCCCCGCAGTCACTTTTTGGGGCAATCTAAAAGGGTTAAAAACAGCATGGATGGCCCACACTCAATTCCAATGCGGTAAGGGTTTTTTAAAGGGGTGGTGTTCTCATCAGGTTGTTTCACAGAGCCTGCTCTTCACAGCCAACTTTAAGTCCCACTTCCTAGTTAGACTAGGGATGGTTCAACAGCAGTGACTGGCATATCAGCTCTACTATTTCTAACTGAGCCTGTCAGGGTACCATTGATAAAAGGGAATTTAAATAGTAGGGCAGAAGGCCTCAGATCTCTAAAGGGTTAAAGTCTGTAAAGCTTCTGTGTTGCTGGTAACACACAGCAATGAATCACCATGGTCAGCCAGGGCAACTGCAGCATTGAAAGCAGAAAGAGGTGATCAGTAACCTAGCGAAGCTTACATACACAAGCAGTGATAAGAACTGCTCTAACTTTGAAAGGAAGCAAACTCAGAAGATCAATGTATATGGTAATATATTATTTACTTTTGTCTACGTTTATAGCTAATCAATGTAGTGAGACTTCTACTTTAAGATCAACACAGTGGCCTCTTAGAGAAAAAAATATATGAAAAACCCTTTTTGTTGACAGGAAAAATTATAATTACCCCCACGCCATCAAATTTGGGTTTGAAATAAATTTCTAAAGGCATTGAAGAAAGATGGAACATGTTTCAGCTACATATGTAGAAAATTAAAGCATGGAGGTACTTGAAGCCCCGCAAATCCCAACATAAAAAACATTGTTTTGTGTTTAAATGACTAATTGAGCATAAGCACATTCTAGTGCCATATGGTGGCTTTTTAAAATCTGGGGTAAACCATATGCAGTCAATAAGATGTCATCTGCCAATGCTATCCTTCCCATTTCACTACTAAGAAAAATTTCACCCCCCCTTACAATTGAACCTTTTACCCTTTTCTTCAAAACATGTTTTTGGGAAGGGGTTTTAAAATTTGGTTTTTAATTGGGGTTTTTTTAAGTGGGGGGAAAAAAAAAACCCGTTAAAAGGGAAAATTTTTTTTCAATTTTGGGTTTTTTAAAAAAATTTCAGCTTAAAAAATTTATTAAAAAATTTTGTCATCATGTTTTATTTAGAAAAAAAGCAATTTTCCGCCTTTATGGGTTCCCCAAATTGAAATTTCCCAAACGCGAAAAAAAAGGGAGGTTGCAAAACCCAAAAGCTGAAAAAAAACTTTTTTCTCAGGACCCAACAAAAAAAAAGGGCTTGGCCCAAAAAATCCCCCAAAAAAGCAAGTTTTGGGGGCAAAGACAAGAAAGTTTAAAACCGTGTTTTTTTCCTTTTGGGGGAAAATATTTTTTCCCCAAAAAAAACCCCAAAGGGGGAAAAGGGGTAAAAAAAAAAGCCCCCCAAAAAAAACCAAATTTTCCCTACATTTTTGTAACCTAATTTTAAAATTTTTAAAAAAAAGGAACCTTTTAAAAAAAAACTGGAAAAAAACTCTAGCCTTTTAATTTGGTGAAAAAAAAATTTAAAAGTTGGGCTAAAATCCTTTGTTGCCCATAGCAACCAATCAGAGACCCCACTTACTTTCATATAGCTCTCTGGAAAAATGAGACACGCACTCTTATTGATTGATATGAGCAAAAAATTGATTTTTAGCCCGAGACAGTTTTCATATATGGGGTTAGATGTATGACATTGACATGACATTGGCGTACTTTCATCAAAAAACTGTTGTAGCCCTGTACACCAAAACCTTGGTACAGTCTGCACTAGACACAATACTTTTGAATGCGGCAAAAATGCGGCAACGTTATGGACGAAACTGCTATACCACGGCTGAGACAAAGTTTTGCGCAAATCACTCGATGCGCAAACTGATTGGAGAATAACCCACTAAGTGGCAATGATTGGCCTGTAACACTCTTTCATACGTACTGGTGTATTCTACACTCCTCTATATCGATTTAGAACTGTCATGTCTGCACCAAGTTTCATACATGTCGCTCATGGTCCCTAAATGAAAATGTGAGACAAGAATAAACAGATGTGCACAGGATGAACATCTTCCTTCTCCTCAGGCATATAACCTTTAGTTAGTCCTAAAAGGTTATAGCCTAATTGTGCCTTTGTCATGGTTCACTGGCAGACAGTCAGAAATCTACTCCTTGAAATCAACAGTCTGTAAAGGGTAGAGTTAATGAAAGCAGAGCTTGGAGTTTATCATCTGTACATTTCCATCTGCAGAATGCAGTGATTTTACAGCTCTTAAAGTTTCCTAGGAACATGTTCTTGTATCTTAGCCATGCATTCTGGTAATGTTTGTAAAAGGATTGTGCTCCAGTCTTTTGATATTTACAGTGGATCTTTTCTTCATTAAACAATTGGTGGTCTTAAAGGTCAGACGTGCAGAATGACATCTTCTAAAGAAGCAGATATGCTAGATGTTTGCTATGGTAAGAATAAGAATTTCTTCAATGGAGGCATGTTCAGGGTCCAAAGTGGGCAGGTCAGTTGCAGTTTATGTTAAAATGTGTTAATAATGTATCTTAATCTACAAACAATGTGAATTACAATTTTATATTTGATGTTTTGTGATACAAAACAGGCATTTTGATCTAGATAGGTTTTGGTATCTGAGAGGCATTTGGAATATCTTTTCTTATTAACACAATTAGTACAGAGAAGAAATTAGTGCTCCAATGTAACTGAATGGAGCATGAGGTTCTGCAGCGTGTCGGGATGAGAATTGGTAGGCAAGAGAAGCGGATTGCTGGGAAGCTCTGGAGCACCAGCGCTAGGGGAAATACAAGTAAGTACCAGGGTTAGTTTAGTTAGTTTATTTATTTTTACCAATCCTGGCATCCATGGGATTTTTTTTTTAAGAAAACAACTGACTTCCAAGTTATATCACTTATCTCTGGAGGATCAAAAGTTAGGTTGGATTATACTGATTTAATCCCATTAGAAAACATCTTAATCTCACAGACATTGGATCATCTGTTGGTTTTATTGAACTAAAAGGAATATGCCAAACAAATCTTATGCTTATGTCAAGTTTTAGGAGCCATGCACAATTCTATATTTGGGATCCTCCAGGAACATGTTAATTTGGGGAATTAGGCACCTTCTTGGTCTGTAATATTGCTATATTGTTAGTTTCCTCTGTAATTTTTTTCTGCCTACCATTACCATTCAGGCATTAACTTCTCAATATGCTATATTATCTTTGTATGTATTAGACTAGGTTTGTTTTATAACATATTTATTTATATGTGTGTATTGTTGATTTAAAGTGATGTGTTGGTATGGAAGTCTCTTGATTTTGGAGTTTCTTGAGGGATATTTGTATCTTTTTTTGTATACCCAACCTCTTGTCTTGTCTTTGAAATAGTTCCTCTTTATCTCCATGCATGCTATCTTTCTTATGTATTTTATGTGGTCATTATAAAAATATGTTGTTTTATGTGAATTACTTTTGTGATAGCCTTTTTGTAGGTGTTTTGATATATTTTTTAAGCAAAACACTAATATAATTAATTTCAGTCCCTTATTATAGTGTAGGTGTAATGAATTTAATGTGGGTATGCACTATGAATACAATGATTATTTTTGTATCTATTGGATGCTATATATTGTATACTGTTTAATTATTTCTAGTGAATAATACGATGTGATCCAGATGCCATCCTGTATAAAAAAAAACAACTTTCTGCAATACAGAGCAAAATATGTTCCATACAAATGTCATACAAAGCTGTGTGCATAAGTTTTAGAGCCCAGAGTACAAATCTAAAAATGTATTGCTAAGTCTCATGTCTAATTATATAATTTCTTATGATATAATATTCAGATCTCTTTAGAAAACTGATTGTTGTACATACCAGTACCTGCAACAACATGTAAAATAATTTAGTGTATAACAATTTTTGAAGTGTACTATGCATAAGAACGATGTTTGGACAGTTTTTACTCTTATTATTTTCTAATAACAGACTTTGAAATTTTCTTAAGTTACCAGTTAGGGCCATATGTATGAAATTCGGTGTTTAAACGGCAAATTTCATACGTATTATAATAGTATAGAATGCGCCTGATTTATGAACCTGCTCTACAGTGGGTCATAAATCAGGCGCATTCTATCGCTAACACAACACTTCTGGCTCAGGTATACCACTTTGAAAGTGGTTTACCTGTTCTAGCAGTAATGTGCCTAGAATTGCCGTATCGAAGTTATAAATCTATAGCTTCTTATATCTAGTGTGCCCCATTTCTCGCACGGCCCCCGAAATCAGTGGCATTACAAATTGCCGCTTGTGCTCTGTAACGCACCTTATAATGATATTCGGGAGGATTTGTGCTAATGCGAATGGGGCTGCGCCTGATGTCAGGCTGATAATACGCCAGTCTTCTGAAGCAGCCCTGTTCATACATGTCCCCCTTAGTGTTATGCTTCAGATTTAGGTTAGTCTGATTTGGCCTGACCTGAATTTTGAGATACCAATCAGCAGCCTGCAAGAGAATTGGGTAACCAATTGGAAGTCTGCAAGCCAGACAGGAAAAGGAAGTGTAATATACTTTCCTTTTTCCTAACTGGTAAACTTGGTTGATTGGTTGCCTGATTTTCCATCAGGCTGCCAATTGGATGCCAGAAATATGTATTGGGTCGAATTAATCTGACCCGAATTGGAAACACAACATTATTGCTTTTAGATAACCTGCATGTAGTTGTACGTACATTTTAAAAATTACACATATTTTCTGTCTGTTTCATGCTTTCACTTTTGCCAACTCAGTTAAAATACAAATAGATATTTAATGTTTCCTTAGGGATTAAACTGTATCTAACTCAAAGACAGTCAATGATTTATTCACTTTATATATTAACCCTTTAACCTTTCTTTCTTTTTCCATCCCCTTGAACTGTAGACACCACACAATGAATTATTAGTACTTTATAGAAATGGAGCACTTCCTTCGGGATCATTATGTTGCATAGCAATTATTAAAATGTAATAAAGGGAATGATATTTCAGGGACTTGTAAAATATTCCCGTGTTAAAAAACAGTCAGGGAGTAAAAAGTCTTGCTTTTTTATCGTCTGTACTGTGTCTAGGGTTTGGGCATGCACACCATTTTACAGCAATTTCCACAGAGTTACCAATTTTTATTAAAAATTTCTGGGGGTGGGAAAAATCCCACATAATGGTAAGTCATATTTCTGGATTGCTCAGGGGAATTGCTGAGCGCGCCTTTCCACACGGCGATGATATTCTACCAGGGGGTTATTAAAATTAAAATCGGGATGTGTCCTTTCTTCTTGTTTCTCGACTTTATATATTGATATTTGAAACTCACATGCTAACTTAAAGACTATAGACAAAATTCATGATATTGTGTAAATAAAATAAATAACAAACTAAAGCTTTGCAGTAAAGGACTGAAGTAAATGTCGATTTCAACGTAACAAATTGCCCTTTGGGCTTTAAATTTACCCTGTTTTAAACCTTTTAAAATTTTTAAAAACATACGTAAAAACTCTTTTAATCAGATTAAAAAATGGACAGCCAAATTTCAATTGGCTATAAAAACTTTTTTGGGGGGGGTTTTGATTTTTTTTTGGGAAAGTCCCCACTCGCAGCGCCGGGAGCTGGCCGCCTTGACAGTCACTTTCATTCCTTTTTTATGGGATAATGGATTTTTTGCATGACTTTTGGGCAAAAAGAGCAAACAATAAGGGGGAAAAAGGGGGAATGGGGGAAAGATATGTAATCTTACCACCTTTTTATTTGCTAGTGAAAGGGCCTTTTTAAATTAAAATATCCTGTAGTGCCTTTTTTCTTTTTCCGTAAAAAATCCCGTTTTCCCCCCCTTAGTGGGGTTTAGTGTTTATCGAACTGTTCTTAAAAAATTAAATTTTTAGTAAAAATTTCAAATTTTTTTAACTCAAACTGAAAAATTTTCGTTCGCTTTGTGTACATTTAAAAATCTTTAAAATCATTTTCAGTTTTCGTTTTTTAGTGGCTTTCTGCACTTTTCAGAGCACAGCGAAGTTCAAAAAAGTCATCGTTTAGGTTAGGGCCCCTTGGGTGCTAAAAAAACTAACCTGTTATATTATTTCACTGTATCTTTTTTGAACACCATTTTCAGTTCATCTTGCCCCGTTCAATGTCTTAGTTATAGCATTTTTCCTCTCCATAGACATCAAAGTTTGGGGTTTGGTTTGCTGGCTGCATCTTTCCCACACCCAGAAGCTTTATTTGGCGACATTTGGACTAAAATAAAGCCTAACTCTTTTTAATGGATATATTTAACGATTTTTTGGATTTGCTAAATCTACTCATGGCCAAAATTTTTGTTTTTGGGTTTTTGGGGTTTAGTAAATGTTAAACACACCACCCTTAAACCCAGGCCAAAGGTCCTTGGGGGCCCCCCTCAGGATGAAGGGCCCCCTTGAAAAATGACCCTGTGCACCCCTGTACTAGCCCCTCTTGCAAAAATTTCCTCTCTTTTTCAGTTTCCTTAAAAAAGAACATTTTGCCTCTCAATTTTTTCTGTCACTCTAAAACAAATTTTTTTTTACACGTTGTGCACTATTCTTTTTCTTTTTTATGGTAATTTCAGCTTCCCTCATCTTTTTATAGGTATAAAAAATTTTAAAAAACATCTTTATGTTTTAAAAGGAGTTCGAAATTTGGTTCGAACGACTTCGAACCAAATTCCAAAATTCAAAGGGTTTAAATTTTAAAATAGAAAACCTTTTTTTCTGTTTGCTCAAACAAGGTGTTATCAAAATCTAGAAGGGCAATTTTCTTTTTTATTTTTTTTATAGTGTATTGATTGCAGACCATTTTTTTTTTAAAAAAAAATCCATGATTTACAAATTCATAACCGTTAACCCCTTTTCCCAAAGTGCAAAAAAGTCCCATTTGTGGGAATAAAACCCATAGCATCTAACAAGTAATACAAAATTCATGCAGATTTTTCCTGTTAGGTTAAACTAAACATTTCTTATAGGTACCAAATCTATCCACCAATGAATTTTTCGGATGCAAAACTTTTAAGAAGAATAATTTTTTAATCAGATACTATCAGGAAGACATAAGTACAAAAATTGTGGAAATTTTGTGTTATGTTTTTTTATGCTTACATATTGAAGGATTATCTGCTTTCTATTTACCATCCCTTTGCCAGCTGTACAAGAAGCTTAAAAAAGCATTATTTTCAGCTCTAAGATACAATCCTTTTAGACTTTTTAATTGGGTTTTAAACAAAAAATGGGGTCTAAAGGGAGACTTTAAAAAGATTTCAGGGTCACCCACCCCAAAATTTTGTGAGTGTTACAAAAGCAACAAAAAGGTCATAAAAAGAGGGTTTGCATATTTTACTTCTTTTTAGTTGAAAAACAATGGATGTTGAAATATGAATATAAAACAATGATCCATCATGAACGCCTGACAATAGGCCGAACACAAGGTGCTTATACAGAGGGAGCTTTTCTTAATGCGATTATTTCCACTTGTTATTTTAAAATTTTTAACTTGAATGGGAGTTTTTTTGCTTTTGTTGTTTTAGCCCAGGCACTGGCACGCCCTTAAAATGAAAGCAATTTTCTGCAGAGGGGAAAGCTTCATCGCAAATATGTTGCACAGCAAACCACTCTTCTCTTTTTCGTGGGGAAAGTTTGCTAATCTAACCACATTTTTTAAATGTTTTAAATATTGTTTTACATTAGGGGGCAAGGGGATCCCAGGAGAAAAATCTAGATTTTTTAAAGGGTTGCCCCCTTTCATTAAAAAAAAAATTAATTTCTACGGGGGTTTAAAAAAACAAAACAAAATTATACTTAACTTTGCACGCACCTGAAAACCATGCTGAGCTTTCCCCCCCTTAGTCGGACATATTGCTGCATGTCAAAGCTGTAAAAATATTGCCTTCTCTTTAAAAAACCCATTCCATGTCTTACTTCCCGTGGGATGTAAAAAGGAATTTCATTCTCAGTTGTCACATCCCCGCCCCGAAAAAAGTAAACATAAAACCCGGGGGGCTTCGGCAGCTTCAGCCATAAAAAGTTGGGGTAGCAAAGTGTTAACTTTTTTTTTTTTTTTTAACCCTATTTTCCTTTTAATGTTTTAATTTTTGCAAACCTGGGATAAACCTAAGATTTTCAGAAAACCACCTGGTTCTTATAGTGTAGACTCTGAAAACTGGAAGGGGGTGCTAAATATGCCTCATGTACAGTATTTCCCAAAAAAATGCTGCTTTATTCCAAGTTTGCGAAGATTTTTTTTTATCCATCGGGCTGGTTTGGGTTTAAAACTCCTTGTTTATTTTTTAAATTTTATTTAAACTAAAAGACCTTGTAACTTAAGGACAAACTTTTACCCGTTTCTTGTTTTTTTGAAAATTTATGGGAAATTTAATGGAGCCTTTCTAGGTTTTCTTTTTCTGCCCTTTTTTTTAAAATTTTAAAGGATAGATACCCCTTAAAATTTTTTTATTTCAAGATTCAGGATGAGCATTTTTTTTTTTTCAGTGACTGAGATTGACTGGTAAATTCTTAATTAGATTGCATACAGTGATCTCATACACATAACTTAAAGGGGTTGTCGCACTACATCGATTCATCTTACCTCAGTGCTGTTTCCTTGGTTTCATTTTTGAATTCAGGGGAGTGTTTACTGGCTACTAATGGCCTGCAGTGACGAGCTGTTGATTACATAGGTCTGTAGCTATAGCGACCAGTGCTGGCAGCCTATCAGGAGAGCTCAAACGTGTCTGTAGCTATAGTGACCTGAGGAGCTGATGCAGCCCATACCAGAGGGGGATATCTAGGAATAGGTAGGACGCTGTTAATGGACACATATTGCAAAGTGAATTGTTTTTGCAAGATCTTTAACATAAAAAGCAATCCTTGTAGTGAGAAGAGCGCTTTAATAGTTAAAAAGACATTAAAAAATAAAAAAAGTAAACGTGGCAAATAGTAACATTAAAACAAGGCTTGGCTAGTACACGTTTGCATAGGAGATGAACAATGTCATGTTATGACAGGAGACAGCAATGTTTTCTATCATACACTACTAGCTATCATTAGAGATGGGCGAATTTCTCAAAAATTCGATTTGGTCACTTCGACGAATTTTCCAACAAAATTCGTTTCGTTCCGAATTACTTCGGCACAAATCTCGTTAAAAAGCAGCTATTTCCAGGCTGCACAGAGCCTGCAGGGTGCAGTAGAACGTTGTGCCATGCATAAATATGCAGAGGGAGCTTGGTTTGGTCTTCATACAATGTTGTGTTTTAGTATGACACGCAGATGACTGCCGCCGCTCTTAGAATCGCTTCACTATAAAATTCCCTGGGCACTTAAGAGGGCAAAACTGACCAAAAAACTCAAGCAGGAATGTAGCCTGATAAAGTCATGCCAGCGAAAGCTGGAAAAAAACAAGCTTAGCAACATTAGTGACAGAGTGTGGAGGTGACGGCGGCAGCCACAGCAGCATGAGGTCAGGCAGTGGCACAATGACATTCTGGAGGTGGCAAAACACGAGGAAGCCACAGAGTGGCACAATGACTATAGCGAGGTCACGGCGGCAGCAGTATGAGGTACAGGCAGTGGCACAATGACATTCTGGAGGTGGCAAAACAGGAGTAAGCCACAGAATGGCACAATCACACAGTGGGGAGGTCACGACAGCAGCAGCATGAACAGGGAGTGGACAAAAAACATTTTAGAGGCGGGGAAAAAAAAAAATATTAGGCCACAAAGGGGGGCAAATGATTTCAGTGGGAGGTTTACGAAAGCAGCAGCAAAGGATCAGGGAGTGGCACAATTACATTTGGGGCGGCAAAACAGGGATTAGGGGGCCCCAGAGTGGGACAATGTTTCAGTGGGAGGTAGAAGCGCAGCATGAGTTTTTGGCCAATGGCACAATTTACTTTTTGGAGGCGGGAAAATATATTAAGCCACAGGTGGCACAAAACACACAAAGTGGAGGACCCCAAGGCGGCAAACAGTAAAGAGATCGGCAGTGGCACCAAAAGACATTCTGGGGCGGCTAAAAAAGTAT
Organism: Phyllomedusa bahiana; assembly: GCA_025379985.1. Lineage (NCBI taxonomy): Eukaryota > Metazoa > Chordata > Amphibia > Anura > Hylidae > Phyllomedusa > Phyllomedusa bahiana. The sequence continues at coordinate 20,079 of JAODAL010010317.1, forward strand.
TTTTGGCCCCCAGAGTGGAAAAATGATTCCCGTTTGGAGGTCAAAGACGCGCGAAGAAAATTTAGGGAGTGAAAAATGACATTTGGGGGGGCAAAAAAAAGAAATTTGGCCACAGAGTGGTACAATCACACAGTGTGGGGGGCACGACAGCACAGCATGAGATAAAGGGGTGGGACAATGCTTTTGGAGGGGCAAAACAGGAAAGGAAAACCACAATTTGGGACAAAAGACTGAGGCGGAGGGCACGGCGGCAGCAGCAAAGAGGTTTTTTGGGGTGGACAATACACAGTGTGGGGAAAAAGGCAGCAGCCACGCAGCAAACATGAGGTCAGGAAAAGTGGCACAATGAACAGTGTGGATGTCACGGCAACAGCAACGAACAGCGGGGTCCCTGAGGGAAAAAAGACAGTGGTTTAGGTGGGGGCAATTTCCAAGTCCCCGGTTTAAAAATGGGTGTAGGCTATGGAGGGAAAAATGGCAGGTGTTGGCCCTTTAGGCGGGTGGCGGGATCAGAAAAATGGCTGAGGCAGGTAGTTTTTAAAACCCCGAATGACGCCTAAGGCATTGGGGTGTGGAAAACCTGGCCCATCCACGCCTGTTCATCTTGACAAAGGGGCAGTCGTTCCCCATTTCCCGTGGAAAAAGCGGGTTCCCCCTTGGGGGGAAAGATGGCCCCCCCCCGCACTGAACACCCGTCTGGGTGGGGCCCCACAATGGCCGGGCAGGAAAGCTTCTCCCCTTTAAATCGGGGAAGTTTTTCGGCCACACATCCCGTTTGGCTGCCCCCCTTTGTCCAGGATCTTTAACTGAGGTTTGGGAGAAATGCGTCCCAAATAGGCCCAAACCCGTTGGTTCAGGGGAAATTTCTCCAGGTTGCTGCTGCTGCTGCTGGCGACTGCCCTCCTCACAAAGGGGGGTGAAAGGGGCTGCCCCATCAGTGATCCCCCAAATTAGGTTAAATACCCGATGGGGGCTGGTACTGCTCCTACCCCCCCAAACCCTTTCCCCGCAGGGCCCCGGCAAATAGTTCGTGAGTGCCCGAGGGCCCAACCCCCGGGCAGGGGCCTGTCAAAAGGAGGGGCATGCCGCCATTTGGCAGCAGCCAACTGATTATGGGGGTTTTCCCTTTGTATTTGATTTTTTCCTTTCCCCCTCAATTGCTGGGGAAAAAAGGGTTTCCCCTTTTGGACCGGTTGTGAAAGGGGGCCCAAAAGGGTGGAGAGCCAGAAGTCTTCCTCTCCGGTTGGGTGAATATTTGGCTGCCTAGCCCGGCAAAAATTTAGCTTTTGGGGGGCCATCTTTCACAAGGGGGTTTGGGGGGCTCCCTGCCCCCCCTTTTTTTCCCCTGTATACTGCCACGGTGCTTGGGGGTTTTATTGGTAAAATTTTCCCCTCTCCATCCCCCCTCCCCCACTGCTCCCGTCCCCTTTTGTAACCCGGGTGAAAATCCATCATTTCACCGACAATGCTTCTGCTTCCAAAAGTCCTTCCCCCCTTTCCTCCTTTTCAGTCCCCACTGGACACATGTGGCCCCGGATGTAGCGCCAAGTCTCCCGTCCCTGCCCAAAAGTTTTTTAGAAACTGGTTTCCCGGACTGAACCGTGGAATGATGTTATTCACCCGTAGTCCCGGGGGATGACAATTTAAAGTCAAACCTTCCCCAAAAAAAGGGCCCCCAACAAACGGCCCGGTGTCACGAAAGAAACTGCCCCCTGGCTACATCAAAGTTAAACAGGGGGGTTTTCGTCTGCCTGGATCATCAAAAAAATTGTTTAATTGGCCCCTTTTTCGTTCCTACAGTCGGTCCCAAAATGTGCAGGCTGGAATTTTCCCAAAGGGTGGGAAAAATCCATATCAGAGTGTGTTTTTGGGGGGGGCCGTTCGGTGCGCAACTCGAAAGGGGGGTGTTCCTTTGGGTTTTTACGAAAAAATAAAGTGCTTCACAGGGTTTTCCTGGCCATTTTCCCGAATGTTCTGAAAAATCGGGGGAAGACTTCAGGAACCTTTTTTACAAACCCGATTGAAAAACCCTTCGCCCTGCCGGGGGCATGGACCATCCCTTTGGGGCAGCGCGGGGAAAAAAGTTCCTCCCTTGTCCGTCCCCTGGGTTCCGATTTGCAGTTTTGGGTGGGGAAAGCCAACATCGATTTCTTTCTGCATGAAAAGCGGGCAGTTCCCCCCCCTGTGGGGGAATTTTGTTCGCCCCGGGGACCAGGGGTTGAACTTCGTGACATCGTTTTGCCCCACACATGTGGGGATGATTTGGGGGCAGTACTTGGGAGGCTGAGTTGGGGGTGGGGTGGGAAAAGGGGGGGGGGACAAGGAGGGGCCCGCAGTTTTACAACGTGGAGGGAAAAGCGCGTCTCCTGTCCCCAAGTTTTTTTGGTGTGCTGGGCTGGAAGGCCCCATTTTTCCCCAGGGGGGCCCTAAAGGACATTTTACTGGACCCTTTAAAAGGAGTTACGCTCCCGGCCCTGGCTGCCCGCACCCTTTGGGAAAAACCATAAGCTCAAGGAAATGACCCACCTTCTGTTCTACATATTTAGGGAAATGTTGTACTGCCCTTTTTTGGGAAAAAAAAATTTAAAGGGGTTGAAACTCTCCATCTCGGGTCGGGAAAAAGCCCTTAGTTCTTGAAAAGGTTCAGAGGGCCAAACCCTTTGGAAAGGGAGGGACGCATTACCCCAAAAACTTGGGGCAGGAGCCGGCAGCCCGCTGCCCTTTGGATTGGGTTTGGCGAAAACGGGTTTTCTCTTTGCAATCGCCTCGCCCGAAAAGAATGCTTGGGGCCCTGAGTGCGGAAGAGGAGCATCTGGACCGGAGATGAAGTCAAAGAGAAACACCCCCCTTCTGAAGAGGTTTGGGGGAGGGGGGTTTTCTGGCTTTCAATTTATGCATGCCAATGGGCGTGCGCTTTCTTGGTTTTCCCGGGGGCGGCCGGTTTGGGCCACCCCAAACCCGAGCCAGTTTTTCCAGGGCCCCCGGATGGGGACGCGGAAAAGTTGACGCAGGGCCATGGGCCAACGTTTGCCCCCGGCCCCGCTTACTTTCTGCCCCAGATTTTTACATTTACCCAAAATTTTTGGCTCCTCCGGTGTCTTAGCAAAAAATGCCACCCGCCGAGTTTCGGTTTTACCGCCCCAAAGCTTTCCCCACTTTAGTGAAATTTTGGCCGCCGCTGCCTCGCTGAGCCCCCCGGCCCCAAATTTCTTTTGGGCCGCGAAGCGGGTTTTTTTCCCCGTGGGCTTGGCTCCCCACCCCAACACTGCTGCTATCCTGCTGGGTCACGGCCCCCACGACCCACTTGCCCGGGGTGCGCTTTCTGCCTGACCCCCGAAGGTTTAACCCCCCTTTTTCCCCGACGATGATGAAGCCCCTTTCCCCCCCGGCTCCCAAGTGCGGTTTGGGCCCATTAAAATTTTATTTGTGTTTTTATCGTCCTGCTTCCTCTTTACCCCGGTTTTTGGGATGCCCGGGGTGAACCCCATCACAAAAATGAACCCCCCCATGCCACTCCCACATCTATAAAAATTTCCCCCTCCGCAAGAAGCAAGGGGATATTGGCCCCCCCTTTCCCTTGCTGCCAAGTGCTGCTGATGCCCTCCAAAAATTTTTTCAACCCGCTATATTGTGGCGCTGAGCCCAGACCCAAAAATAGTAGATCTTGGGTGAGGGAAAACCGGGTGGGAAAGAGGGGGTGAGGACAGGTGGGGGGCCGCTGACCTGCTCCCGGGCCATGCCCAAATAATGGTTGTGTCGAGGTTCCCCCCGACTCTTGGCTGGGGGTTGGGCAGATGTTTAAACTGGGGGAAGAGGATACCCAGTCAAAAAAAACAAGAAAACCCTTTGGGGTTGCTGAAAAACCACGGGCCCCCCCAGTTTCAGCGGCGTTTTGGCCTCACCCCCAGTGACCCCCGCGGGACATCCCCTTGTGTGCCGCGCCTGGGGCCCGTTTTCCCGGGAAAGTTTTGTGCCCTTGCCACTCCCCCAGGTGCAGGCCGGGCCCCCTTCTGGGTTTAATACTGTTTGTTCTTTAAAAATTTTCAGACATGTTTGATGTTTTTATTGTATTTATAAATTTACACCCCCGGTTTTTACTCCAATTTAAACCCCGTAAAAACTTGGGTAAAAAATTGGAAATTAAAATTTCGCTCCAAAAAATTTGGCCGGGAAAAATTTTTCGTTTGTGCCGTTTAAAAAAAAACGTGGGGTTTTTCTAAATGTAAAAGCACAAACAGGGGTTAAACCCAAAAATTTGGACTTAATTAGGGGTACAGAAAAATGTATATTTTTTTTGGGGTTGAAAAAAGACGGTTTTTTTTTGTCAGCAAACCAGCCCAAAACCCCAATTTCTTAATTTTTTCCCCCGGGTGTAAATTGCCCCCAAAGAAATTTAGCCCCCAAACTATACTTTTTTTGCATTTACAAATTTCGTGTTTTCTACGGGAAAACAACAAGAGATTTCGTTGTAATTTTTTCCCTTTTCTTGTGGAATTTTGGTTTCAGGAAAAATTTATTTTTTGGCGTTGAAAAAGACTTTTTTTTTGTTTAGCATACCGAAAACAACGTTAATTTAAAAACCGGATGTAAATTGGGGCCAAGGGTTTTAGCCGTAAAATAGTAGCTTTGTAGCGTGTTTTCAAAATTTCTGGTTTTTTTACGCCAAAACCCAAAAAAAGGTTTAAATTGTTTAATTTTAACCTTTGCTTGTGAATTAGGCAACAGGAAAAAATTATTTATTTTGGCCCTTGAAAAGGGCGGTTATTTTTGTCAGAAAACCAGCAAAACAAAAAATTAATTAAAAAACCCGGGTGGAAAATTTGGGCCAAAAAAATTTAGCCCCCCAAAATAATGTTTGTACGTGTTTTTCAATTGGGGTGTTTTCTTTGCCCACAACAAGGGGATACGGTTTTTTTAAATTTTAAACCCTTTTCTTGTGAAATTTGGGTACAAAAAATTTTAAAATATTTTTTGGGGTTGAAAAAAAAACGGTTTCTTGGGGGGAGCAACCAGCAAAAAAACGCTTTAATTAAACCCCCGGATTTAAATTGCGAAAAAGAATTGAGCAGCCCAAAAAATTGGGAAATGGTATTTGTATTGTAAAAACGCGTTTCTTTTAATTTAATACAACAGGGAAATGGGTTAATCCCACTTGGATAAAGGAAAGTTTATGCGTGCATGGGCGCACACTGGAAATTTAGATCAATTTCCCAAAAAAAATTTTAAAAAAAGAACATTAAAGAAAAAATTCCCCTGAGACAAGTGAACCCCCTCAAGTTTTCGAAAAAAAAATTTAATTTTCAGAAAGAGCTATCAGGGCCCCGGATCACCTTCCTGATGAGCACGTTTAGGGAGTGTGAAACTTTCCCCGGGGCGCGCCCACTTATATTGTGCCCGGGGCGTCACAGAATCCCCCCGGGTTTTGATTGGCTTCACCTCTGAAAATGTCATGCAGGGTATGCCCCTTTTTCCTCCCAGAGTGCTTTCCCCCTGGAGGCCTTTTGTCGCAGCCTTTTTTTTTAAACAAAAGCACACTTTGTTCCACCCCAAGTTCCCCCAAAAATTTTACTTCGTTCCGAAAGGGGTTTTTCCTGAAATTTTTAAAGAAAATTTCCCTTTGTTTTGAATCTTTTGCCCATTTAGTATCATGATGCCACTGGGCAAAATGGGGGGGTCCCTTTACTTTTTCTTTCCCAACCCCTGTTTCTGTTCCTTTACCCTTTAAAAGGTGAGGAGACATACAAGGAGGTTGAATCCACATCCATGGCACTTGTTTTGAATTATGAAAGTCTGGAACAGTATTTAAATGTGGTTTAAACACCTCACTATATCTTCTAACACAGTCCAAATTTGTAAAAAATAACAAGCTGAAATAAATTTACCTTGCTATTTTCTCACTGCTGATGCCATAGCATTATTATTTATTGTAAAGTACCATTGATTCCAGGGTGATGTACACATATAGTTTTTCTTTTGTTCCTTTACAATAACAAGTTGTAGATTTCATTTGAATAATGGAAATGAATAGATCTGCCTACTAATATTGGCATAGTTATTTGGCATTGTTACTCCGTGGGTAGAATCTCCGTGATGTAGTAGATTGTGCAACCACAACAGTTTCTAAGCAGCTCACTCAGGAGCTTGTATTATGTAATATAGAAAGCTCTGCATTACGAAACATACAGATGTCAGCATAACTTTCTGAGCTGGCAGACCAACCAGTCCCAATACTACACCATCCCTAACCCCTTTCAAGCTTGTATGATGGTTTGATGATTCCAAAATTTATTAGGAAATGTTTGTATTAGGCACCTGCAGGGTTACAATGCAGCTAGCAAAAAAAAAGAGCATGAGGCTTGGAGCTTGGCAGTCAAGTATGGACATATTTTTGGGGGAAATAAGTGGTGCGGAGGTCAAGCAGCATTATTCTTTTTTTTTCATCCGAAAAAGCTTATTTTCATATACAGTAAAATGCACAAAGATACCCAATTTTTTTTTTATTTAAATACAAGTGCTTACAGTGATTGTAATCTATGTAATTTCAGTTAAATGGAATCTATTTTAGAAACAGTGAAAAGTAATTTAAGATTTTCAAAACGCTCTAAACCTGTACAAGATATTATTCACAAACCAATATTAAAAAAGATCCACTTTTCAAAAAATCTCAGATCTCTGTTGAATCCATCTCTAAACACATAGTTAAGACAGAAAATTGTCTGGGAACATTCGAACAAGTGTTCTTTAATTCTTGCCATAGAACAAACAACCTCAATAGATTGAAGGACAGCCTGTGCATGTATTGTATTCTGAAAATTAGGTAGTATTGGAAAACCTATAAAAGGAAGCAAATTGCAGTATAAAATAGTGCATTTTTCAAAGGCAAGAGTCTTAGCTTCACAAGAATATGCAGTGCCATGTAAGAATGCATGCTATTACTTAATTCCCAAGAGGGTTTTTTTGTATAAGAGTGAGAATTACCCATGATGCATTTTATGCTAATTTACATAACATAAATTACTTTTTTAGAAACAAAAGTGTACAACCTAAAGAGCACATTTTATGTCAACCAAATTTTTCATTGTTGCTGCATAGCCCCATATGTGCATGGAACAACAGAAATGACTTCAAAACAAGACGAAAGCTCCCTTTTTTGCCATTGTGGATAAGTTTGGTTCTGCTCATGCACAGAATCCGCCTGTGATTAGTGTTGAATGGCATAGTATAAGAACATGAATCTGAGACAAAGTTGATTGATATAAAGATAGTTTGTTTATCTAATGTGTATTGCAATAAAACTCTTCTAAAACTTTAATTTAACAAGGCTTTATTGACAATAAGCCACAGGAGATGCGTTCTGTGTGTCAGCAGAGCCGGCACAGTCACCCTTATAGCAATGTATATTGTACTGCAACATTGAATATGCACAGTAAGCTTTTAGAGAACATGTAAAAGTATGTGCCTATAAATAATATGATCATAAAAGACTATTCCAAAAGGCTCAAAATCGGGTGTATAGGCAGGACTCACTTATCCTTGTTAGTATACTCTGTGTGACTGAGTCATTAACACAATAAAGCTAAGCCTTCTATACAAGCCACTCAAAATAGAAATTGGATCCACAAGGTAGAAAGATTACATAAGCAGCTTGGTGTGGCTTACATCATGTGGTACATGCCTGTACAGTGTTTTGATGCAGGTGATGACTATAAGTGTACAGGAGCAGGAGCTATTCTCCACTACACTCTTATGTGGGTGGCTTAGTATAGTTCCCCTTCAACCCCCACTCCTAGTTGGTAAGTACAGGCTACAATATCCTCTACAGTAACAAACAAACTAAATGGCTCCCCATGAATGAAAACCTGGGGGGGGGGGGTTGTACCCATTAGTTCTAATATTCACTTTTTTGCCCGATTAGCAACCAATCATAAGCGCCCTCTCATTTTTCCCCGAGCACTATATGAAGTGAAAGAGGCACTCTGATTGATTGTTATGGGCAACAAAGTGAATTTTAGACCTAGACAGGTTTCATACATGTGGCCCTAAGTGTTAAAGGGGTTGTCTCACTATGCGTTTTATGTTAAAGGATACTTGCAACTCAGTCACTAATGCAATTTATCCCATTAAGAGTATCCTACCTATTCCTAGATATCCTCTTATGTATGTGCTGCATCATATTCTCAGGTTGCTATAGCTACAGACCTGTACGATCACTCTTGATTGGCTGCCAGTGCTGGTCACTATAGCTACAGACTAGGTGTCCTCAGCAGCTGGTCACAGCAGACCAGTAGTAGCAAGTAAACACTGAATTCAAAAGTGAAACTGAGAAAACAGGACTGAGGTAAGATGAATCGCTGTACTGAGACAACCCCATTAAGTTCCTTTTTATTGGCCCCCATATATAAATGCCTTAGCTGATCATGTGATCATTCAATCACATGGTGGCAGTTTTTCAGTTACACAGGAAATGCTAACACAGGAAATACTAAGGCCTGGTTTGAAAAGTCGGTCACAGTGGTTAAACTAGATGCATTTTAAAATGGACACTAATGGCGCCTGATGCACCCCATTGACTATGATGGGGTCCATTGGGTTTCTGCCATGTTGTCCGTCATTAATGGAAAAAGTAGCATAGGATACTGCTCTATGTTTTATGTCATTCCCGAAAGAATCTGTGAAGGTGGTCCCGAACAAAACCTCCAACGCAGATGAGAATCAGGCCAAGGGCATATGTACTCTTGAAAAAATATAATGAAGCTGGATCCGCTTCATTATATATATTTCAAGATACGTTTGGCAAGGCGGGGGCCAGATCCCCTGACAGAGGAGTTGTTACGCATCTGGAATGCACTCAAGCTACTTGCAAGGATTAGTATGGTTGAGCACTTTCCAACCTAATTTGTATCAAGGGCTTATGTGTATTAGATTTTTGCATCCGACTAAGACCCGACGACAGAGGAAGAGTGTCGCACGGCGTTCTCCTGTCTGCTCGTCCCACCATCTCCCACCCTGCGCAACTGACCCCCATTCCATCCCACCTCTCCAGTCCTATTTCTCCAGCTGTCCTCACTCACCTTACTGCTGATCTGTAACCTCTCTCTCTGCCACTGGGATCTTTCCATCTTCCTTCAACACGCATCATAACCCCTTTACTAAAAAAGCTCCTTGCTCTGGACCCGTACCAGTGCTGATCCCTGACCCGGAACAGATCCCTCTAACCTGCCCCTTCATCTCTAAACTCCTGAACGCTTGGTCAACTCTCGCGCCTAATCCTGCTATCATCTCTTGCTAACTCTCTTCATGACCCCGCTGCAATCAGGATTCCCCTCCGCACCCTACACTCCACGGAAACTGCCCTTATGTAAAGTCTCATATGACTCCTAACAGCAAAATCTCAGGTAACTACTCATAGTTGCCTTGTCTCTTGGATCTCTCTGCATCCTTTGACACTGTGGATCACCAACTTCTCCTCAGCGATGCTCATCACCATTGCCTCCAGGACACCGCTCACCGCTTAGTTTCCTCGTCCTACCTCTCTGACCGCTTCCTTCCAGTGTCCTCGTTTTTCTGTTCGAAACTCCTCTCCTCTATCCCATGAGTTGTAGGTTCCGCAGGGATCAGTTTAAGTGTTCCCCTCCTCTTTCATTGTAACAACATGCCCCCATTGGACAAACCATTCAGTAGATTTGGCTTCCAGTACCATCTCTATGCGGAATGACACTCCATTATAACACCTCCTCCCCGTGACATCACTCCATCCTTGCTACAAAACAAACCAGTGACTGACTGTCCGCAGTCTCTGACATCATGGTCCCTCTCACCATCTAAAACTAAACCTCACTAAGACTGAACTTCATGTCCTTTCCGCCATCTACGTAACCAACCCCCCCCCCCCTGCTAATTCTGTTGTCTGTAAATGTTGGTACCACCAATTTCTCCTATGTCAGCAAAGGCCCGCTGTCTGAAGGTGTTTTATTGGATTCTGATCTGACCTTCTCCCATATATCCAATCCCTTGCCCGCTACCTGTCACCTCAACTCAAGTAAAATCTCCAAAATCCGTCCCAATTCTCACTGTGGAACGACTCAAACTCTCATTACTGCTCTTATTCCTTTTCTCGACTGACCACTGCAACTCCCTTGCTTATCGTCACCCTCTCTGCAAACTCTCCCCTCTACCAATCTGTCCAGAATGCAGCAGCCAGGCTTGACTTTCTCTCCAGCCGCTATACTGATAGCCTCTAGCCCTGTGGTCAGCCACTGCACTGTGGTTCGCCATCCAGTACAGATACAGAATAAACTCAGCACATCTCACCCATAAAGATCCCACAGCGCTGCTCCTCCCTACATCTCCTCCCTAGTCTCTGTCTACCTGCCCTACCCGTGCTCTCCGCTCTGCTGATGATATTCGAGACAACATTCCTCAAATCATCCTGAACCGCCCATGGCACGCCTAACAAGATTTCACACGTGCGCACAATTCTCTGGAGATATGCTACCGCGGGCGAACAGGCACATTTCACTACCCTCACATTTTTAAGAGGGCCCTGAAACATAAATCTTCTCTCTCTCGTCGGCCCACAAGATGCCCTAAACTGCTAACACACTCGGCACACATCTGACACTCCCTTCACTTCGGGCACTCACAGGCAACTTATCTTATAATAGATGTACAGTCTGGGAGTCCAGGTTCATCCATTTTTCATGTAAACCCCCCAAATTATGAAACATGGCTGACCATTGTAGAACATGGGCGACGCTCTCTTACCGTATGTTTCCACTCATACACCTCTAATAGATTGTAGATGCTCCACACGAGCAGGGCCCTCACAATCCGTTGTGTCTCATTTGTAAGTACATTTAATGTGTAAAGACTGTATGTTTTACCCCTGAATTTATGTAAAGTGCTGCGGGAATATGTTGGTCGGCTATAGAAATAAGATATATATTATATTATTTATTATAATTGCATCTTTTTATCAGTGACTCAATACATATAAAGCAACATGTCAGAAAAGGGGCGCTTCCACACCAGTTTTAAGGCGCATTAAATGAGTGTGTAATGCGCCTGATATAAAATAAACATGCTATAAATCTTCATGTGGTATTCCTATGTATAGCAATATATAATTATGTCACATTTAGGAGCTATACCCAACAAAAGGCGCATAGCATATCATTGTGCTAGCTATATTTGTAAGCACCTACTGTTAGGCGCGCATTCAAAAGTGTCAAATGCGCCTATTTGGTGTATGACAGTCGATTATATAGAGAATAAACGGTGTCAACAGTTTTTGGTGACAAAAATACACCCAAAAAAATGGTGCAGCCCCAATGACATTCGTCCCAAGAGTATAAAACTCAAACAGGGCCCCATCAGTAAAAGTTGTCAAAATTGACCTAGCATAGAAGGACCTGTTGTTGGTTTCCATTGTGATGCTCTTTTCATGAGGTTGGGTTAATTCATCACTACCTTCAGTGCTCTGAAGAAAGGAATTCTGCAAAGGTACTTGTACTCAGTAACATAGGGAATGGAACCAGCCACATGATACATGTAACCTCATATATATGTCATTTATACTGTTAACTGAGTAATGCAATATTATGCTGGCAGGTGAGTATAAAGAAATGGGATTTAAAATCAATAAAATGTCAGTGATCTGTTTAACATACACTACACTAGAAGATGTTAAATCCTTGAATTCCATGAGTCATTTTAGAAACCATTTGCACTTAGAAAAAATAAAAAGCTGATTTTTTTGTAAAATGTGTTTAATCATGTGTCTGAAGTATGTCTTTTTACTATTACTATTCAAATCACAAGTTACTACATAGACAATCTAGTAAGGACATGCATACAAACAATAGACTGTATACAATCGACAATCAACAATAACCTCCCCACGAAAACATTAGGATTTTAAAGCTTACATGCTTTCTTAGGATATGTTAAATACTGTAGCCTCCAAGATAGAAGGTTTATAAAATATGATTCACCATGTGCAAAATATTTTAATACACTGTGCTTTCAACATAAATCTCTACAACCATGCTTTACTATATGCATTGTTTTTGTAGGCTTGTCACTGCTTACAATACCACCAATTCACTCAAAAGAATGGGTGAAAACATTATACAGATAAAAAACCTTAACCCACCCAATAACCCACAAGTTATTCAATACACAATCTTGAAAGGACATGGATACAAACAATAGACTTTAGGCAATCAACAATGACCTTCCCATTAAAACTATTAGGGTTTTAAAGCTTACATGCTTTCTAAGGATATATCAACTTCTGTAGGCCCGTAGATGGATGTTATCTATCTCTAAACAAATTGCAGCTCCCTGTCACCCATTATTCCCTACCTTTACTACCCTTGTTGTTTTATGTCTTTTTCTCCTTTCTATATTAATCTCTGTTAGGAGTTGAAAAATATCACAATAATAGATCTTAGAAAACTCAAAAAAGACATGAAAGATGTTTCATTATGTTATGCTGTTTAAATTTTGATGTATGGGGAGAAACTAAAGCCATGCATTCATTATTAGAGGCTTTTAGAAAATGAAACACAAAACTCCAGATAGCTTGATATTGTTAATTCAAGATCCTGCTTCATTCCTTCTAGGGTACCCTTTCAGGTAGACAAAATTACTTTATCATAGCCAGGCCAAATTGATACAATAGAAAATGCACATTGCTAGATAAGTCACTTTAGTCTCGATTGGCCCCAGAGTTTTTCTTATAACTGTCAAAGTAATTAACACAATTTAGTGAAGATATTAGGCATATCTTGGTCATTGTTCTTGGATAGCTGTAATGGATAATATCCTAGGATTTCAGATTACGTGGAATTCGACCTGCGCTCACCACGTGGGTTTTGATTGTTATTTATAGTTTCAGTAAATGGAGCAATAAAATTCAAAGTCCACTTGGGGATCGCTGGTCAAATTCTGTATAACTGATCCTGCCAATTGGAAATCTGAGAATATTATCCTTTACAGCTTTCCATGAACATAAAAACCCTTTTGCCCACAAACACAGAGCTGAAGTCACTGACCTGGCTGCTAATAAATGGTTAATTTTACGTGCTTTGGAGTATTGTGCCACTCTGCACAACTATCAGAAGTGAAGGAAAACCCCTATTTAACATTAATATTGGTTTTAAAATATTATACTAAGCAGTGCTTCTTTCTTTTCTCTTTTTTTTGGGGATAGCTTGGTGAATGAGAATTGTAAAGAAACCATAGCAAGTGTTAAAAGTGTCCACCGTTACCACCTAGACAAGCTTGAACATGTAACCTGCCATGATAAGTAAATGTTATACACCTTGAGATTATGCGGTAACTTATGGTCTCATTTTCCGGTCAAATGTTTTCTCTTTGTGAATTGAGAGTCCATGACTTTTCATTTTAACAAGGCCCTGAAGAAAGAAATCCCCCCCCCCCCCCCCCCCCACTTGCTGGCTTAAAGTCAGGTGACTTTAGTGGTGAAAATTCTTTTGAAATATTATTATCATCGAAGCATGATGGTGTGCTAGGTAGAACTGTCCTATTGAAAGTAACCACTACTGATTTCCTTATTGTCTGGTTTATAACTCATTGAATTTTTCATGTAGGCTGTGTTATTTACTGTTGTGTAGAAGAAAACAGGGCCAATAATTTGACACAGCAGAAAAGTCCACCATTTAAAAAAGTTTTCAATAAGAAGCAGTTATTCGCACAGCAGTTCATGGAGTTTTTTTATTCACCAGAATCACAGGTATTATGGGAATTGACATAACTACTCAAGAGAACCCACCACATGTAATTCAGTACTCGTGGATTTCTATTGATAAATATCTGAAACCATGACAGTAGTGCAACTGATCATTTGTTGTTGCAACTCCCATCAATTAGTTGAATAGACTGCAAACAATGCAGAATGGGAGACACATAAAATCATTACTCAATTTAGTGCTGTTGCACATTTGCTCTAGCAACTGATGAAGGGCCTTGCACCTTGGTAATCCACTTTCATTAAACAACTGTTATTAACCGTACACCCTAGGAAATACTGGACCATTAAACTCTATGGTCATGTCAACTCATACGTCAGAAGATTGTGTGAAACGAGCCTAATAAATGCAGGCTGGTGCGTTTCTTAAATATCTAAGTCTTTAAGCTTGGTCCCAGATGTGAATTAAAATTTAATTTTACATGAGAAATTCAGAATGAATAAGTCTACTAGAATGATAAGTACAGTACTACATTTTATTTTTCGAGATACATAGAATCACTGTTATAAGTTTAAATCCCCAGAGGAGAATTTATCTAACTAAATCACAACCAGAATCATATACAATGCAATAATAACATTTAAATACAACAATAATTAAGTTAACTTGTATGAAATTGAAAACTTTAGTGGGAGAGAAATGTAAATTACAGGTAAAAAGATTTCCTAATATAAACACTCCACTGTACTTGTTGCTAAACTGTTTTTCTTGTTTTTCCATATCCCATCGTCACCAGCTGAGCCTATAATTACATTATGCATTTTATTACAGATTTAAGCCTTGCATGACGGTATTAGGAAATATTTTGTATTGTCTGACCGTCTAGCCTAAAAAAAACATCATTTGTTTACGTACCTGTGAATGTCATTTCATATTTTGAAAGAATGGGAAACCAGTGAAGCTGAAACTAATTAAAATTTACACATATACATATAAATATGAACACATTTGTCATGGAAAATGAGTATTCAATTCCCAATTTTGGATTTCAATTAGTTTATGGTCCACTGGGTTTTTCTTTCTGGGCATGGTAATATGTACAATGAAGTTATTAAGTGAACAGCAAGGAATAATATGCGTATAACAGGTTGTAACCAGCAGGCTTGATGTCCCAACTTCCGTTAGTGTTAAAAACCAGGAGACCAGGGTTGAAAGACGACACTAAGTATGCTATCAAGCTGTCACAGTTTATATTAGGATTTAGGTTAATGTTATTTCAATTAACATGTTTAAAGATCTTAAAGTGCTTTGACTGGTTACCCTTAAGGAGGGGAATTGGTAAATAAACGATAGAAACAAAAATGTGACGTTTAGAGTTGATCAACTATTGATGATATCAAAAATGATCTTAGATTGATCGTTCAAAAGTAGGCAGCAGTAGCTGGAGATTAAGCTGTCAGACAAGCTACTGTACGTGACAGATTTGACTGTAATCGTCCTTTGCAGCTTGCAATGCATTGGGATACATAAAAGCTGCAAAAGCCAAACAATTGATCATTTTTTATAAATTAAAAATATTTTTTAGCCCAAAATACAAACATTACAGTAAAAAAGGTCCCCAAAGATGTCTATAGTTTTTAAGTAAGTTGATTTTGTATGATTTCTGTTTATTTTAGTGTCATGAAATTTAATATCCTCTCTCTCCAATCCCTCTTGTGCATTCAACCTGTTTCCAACCCTATTGGTGTTCTATTTTGTTGAAAACTTAACAGAAAAAAACTGATTATACTTGTTCTGCTTTGTCACAATATAGAAATGAATACCAGTATTATAAATGTAGTGATATACATGTACAGAATTGAGACTATTCCTAAGCTAACACAATAAGCTGTATACATTGGCATTGATTTAGAAGATGATGCAGCTTCCTTTAAATGGTTCTTATGCAGGTCCTGTAATTACGCTGGTGGACTTCAAATAATAAAAAGCAAATCAGTAAGTTCACCAGCAGTCACGTGAAAAGCAATACAAAGCATATCAATAAAAAGACTCACTGCTAGATGATTCAACAAACAGATAATGGGTGAATAAACACAGACGCATGGTTTAGTGGAGATTGTGGGTAAATTTTTGGAACAGGAGAGTAATAGCAATAACTGTCTTTAGCTAACTGTTCTTAATACTGTCCCTCAAAAGCCTGTCCAATGACTACTCCTGACACTGAAACTCTATCCCTGATATTAACCCTAAAGCCTTTCCCTCAAATATGCCCCTGAGCTGTAACTAACTTTAATACATAAAATGCCTTTAAAGGGGTTATCTCACTACAAGGATTGCTTTTTATCTTAAAGATCTTGCAAAAACAAATCACTTTGCAATATGTGTCCATTAACAGTGTCCTACCTATTCTGAGATAACCCCGGTTCTTGTATGTGCTGCATCAGCTACCTCTGGGCGCTTTAGATACAGATATTCATCTCTCATGATAGGCATCCAGCACTGTTTGCTAAAGCCTACTGACACCTGATTTTACGTGCAGCCTAGTAAGAATCCCGTAAAACATGCCCCTGAATTCAAAATGAAACCATGTCTCCAGGAGAGTGGTAGCAAGAAAAAAAAAGAAAAGAAAGAAAAAAAAAAAAAAAAAAAAAAAAAATGGGTAAGAAAAAAAACACAATAAAAGAAAAGAAAAAAAAAGAATAAAAAAAAAAAAAAAAAATAATAGGTAAAAAAAAAAGCCGGACGTGTTCAATGTAATGAGACAACCCCTTTAAGACCCAGTGAGTCCCAGAAAGAGCCCAACAGAAATTATCTATATTTCTAAAAAAACTACAAAGTCCAAAACTAGGCCAAACAGACAATAAACAAAATAATTCAGCCTTACACAACTAAATGAACAAGAGACAGAATGATGCACACAAATGTACTACACAAGATCTATACTTATGTGCTATTCTATGTATTTTATATTGCTAATGAGTTTAAGTGCATGATCAGGCCAGCTGACAAGCAAGGATCCTGAGCAGTTGCCATGCAACCACTCCAAACAAACACAGACGACAAGACAGCCATAATTTAGAAACTCCTCTTGACCTAATAAGCAGGAGAGGACAAAATAGCAGGAGGATCTTTCCATTCATAGCAGGTCCAAAGGATGGTCTTCCGCTCAAGAGTACAGAATTATTCAAAAATGGCACATGATGATCTAGGAACCCTGGTATACATTTTCTGTCGCAAGCTATGCATCTTTACTTCCAAATATTGTGATCCACCCGAATTGAAATCAGATAATTTATTTACTGTGGGTAAGAGTATATTTACTATAATATAATACTATATCATTTTGAAAGTGAAAAAATTAAAATACTTACATACAGTAAATGTTTAGTTTAAATGACTAAAGAAAAAACCGTTTCATTTGAAATAAAAAAAAGCAGTAAATATTAATAATGCCCCTTCCTATTCTTAGTTCCAAATTCAATTTTTAAGAAGTTTTGGAAATCAAAGCGTAGAAAAACATGTTTAATTCAACAGACCTTTTCTGGATATTATTATGTTATTGAACTGATGATTCAGCTAACAGAGTGATAGTAAAATTCAGGTGCAAACTTACTTTGTTGGGCTCAGTACCTATAAAGTCATGAAATTGGAAACTTTTGGGTGGTCATTTAGGTGTATTTGCTTAGAAATAAACTCATGACATGTTCTGAATATATGTGTCTAAAGGTATGTTCACACAGCTGATCTGAACGCTGAATTTTCAGCATCCAAATCAGCGTCAAAACCTTGTCTGGAAAATGCCTCAATGCACCACTTTGCAAACAAGTTTTTGATGAGGATTTGATCAGGTTTTTATGAGGATTTTCAACAAGGTTTTCAACAAGGTTTTCCAACACTGTTTTCTTTCTGAAACACCCATACAAATTAATAGCCAGGGCAAAAACAGCGCTGAAAAATGCACCAAAAACCGAAATTAAAGCTGGAGTTTTGAATTAGGTTTTGAAACTCTCCATTGATTCCTATGGGGATTTTCAGTCTTGAAAACGCTTGAAGAATTGTCATGACACTTCTTTTTAGTGCCCAAAACAGCATCTAAAGAAGCACGGAAAATGTATGGAAAAACCATGCTACATGTGAACTAAATTGCTGTTTTACACAGGAATCAATGAAAATAAACTGGGGCATTTTGGAGGCTTTTCTTGATGCTGTTTTGGTTGCAGAAATGCTCTTAAAATGAAAATGAACTGTGATAATATACCGTTAGCGTTCTTATAACTTTGTGTTGTGCTGTTCCTCTGTTATTCTTTGTAGAAATGTGCTACTGATTTAGTCAGATGGGTTACCATCCCTGTTTTCAATGCAGTGTGTCTCTGCACTGATTATAAAATGTCAGATTGGGCAGTGATACCCTCCCCTAATTGGTGATACCCATCTGGCAGACTGGTGATTTCTAGTAGGAGTAATAGAGGAACAGCACAACACAGAATTATGAGAAAAGATGCTCCAGTATTGTTATTCCATATGGAACACAAGTATTTACTAAAACAGACATGTTAGGAATGGCCATAGATTCTCTTTAACCCATGTCTTCCCAAACTATTGTTACAAGTTTTATATTGTCATCTATGAAGGACATAAATGGTGAAAATCTTACCTCTGGAACAGGTAATTGCACAAAGTACTGTGTGCTATTCACGCTTCTGTATGTCACAACAACGAGCATGACAGCTTGGTACAACCCATATAATGTTTTCTAACTCATCCAGTAAATAGGAAAACGGGAGAAAAAGGGTATGAAGGAATGTAGTAAAGAATCATAATTTTTTTGCAGCTTAAAGTCTACCTATCATTTGTATAAACAAGACTATTTTGATGTGGGTCTCAATGAAAAGCCAAGAATAGAAACCAATTATATATAACCTACTAACTGCTTTCCTCAGCTCTTTTCAGAGAGCGGAAAAATGCAGGATGGGAGATAAAAGGACATGCCACTCAGTTTCGTGCTTTTGCCTTGTTCACTATAGCTGTTGGTGAGGACCTCTGATTCTCATCAGTATAAACATTATTTACATAGTGGGTTGCAAAACTATTCATACCTCTCGAATGTTTCCTCATTTTTAAACATTACAGCCCCAAACGTAAATGTATTTTATTGATACTTTACGTGAACGAGCAACACAAGAAGCAAGTATTTGTGAAGGATAAAGAAAATAATACGTGCTTTTACAAATTTTGGCAAATTAAAAAGGTGAGAAGCGTGGCATACATATGTATTCAGCTCCCCTGAGCTGAGTCAATACTTTGTAGGACCATCTTTTGCTGAAATGACAGCTGCAGTCTGTTGGGGGATATCTCTAACACCTTTGCACATCTAGAGGCTGGATTTTTTGCTCATTCTTCTTAATAGCTCTAACTCCGCCAGATTGGTTGGCAAGCATTTGTGAACAGCAGTTTTTAACTCATGCCACAGATTCTTAATGATATTTAGATCTGGACATTGACTGAGCCATTTTAACACAAGAATATGCTTTCATTTGAACCATTCCATTGTATTTTTGCCTTTATATATAGGGTCATTGTTCTGCTGGAAGGTGAACCTACATTCCAGTCTCAAGTCTATTGCAGCCTTTAACAGGTTTTTCTCCAGGATTGTCCTGTAATTAGCTCCATCCACCTTTCCATCAACTCTGACCATCTTCCCAGTCCCTGCTAAATCAAAGCATCCCCACAGCATTATGCTTCCACCACCATACTTCACCATTGGGATGGTGTGTTCAGGGTGATGTGCATTGTTGGCTTTCTTCCACACAAAGCATTTGACATTTAAGCAAAAAAGTTCAATTTTGGTGTCATCTGACCACAGCCCCTTCTTCCACATGCTTTCTTTGTATTCTACATAACTTTTTGCAAACTGCAAATGGGACTTCTTATGGCTTGTTTTCAAAAAGGGCTTCCTTCTTGCTACTCTTCCATAAAGGCCAGATTTGTAGGGTACACACTATAGTTGTCCTGTGGACAGATTTTCCCACCTGAGCTGTGGATCTCTCGAGAGTGAAACTGGGTTTTTTAACTGCTTCTCTAATTAATGCAGTTTAGGTGCCATAGGTTAGCAGTTAGCACAGGTTGGTAGGTTAGCAGTTGTGTCATACTATTTCCATTTACAGATGATGATTTTAACTCTGTGCTTGGACTATTTTTTTTTTAAAAATCCTATCCCTGCAATACACTTTACCACAACTTTTCCCTGAGCTGTCTGATGTGTTCCTTGGTATTCATGACACTGTTTGTTTACTAATGTTCTCTAACAAACCTCTTAGGCACTCACAAAACAGCTGTAGTTATACTGTAGGTGGCTTCTAAAGGCTGTTAATCACATTGTATTTTATTTAGGGGAATCAGAGTACAGGTGAGCCTGAATACATTTGCATACCACACTTTAAAGTTGTTTAATTTGTATCATTTTCTTTACACTTCACAAGTACTTGCTTTCACATTAAATATGAATAAAATACATTTAAGTTTGTGGCTGTAACGTTTACAAATGAGGAACAGTTGCAACCCACTATACGATAGGTACACTTTACCCTGGTACAGACTGCCCGCTGTCTATTGAGGTGGGGGGAGCAGATTAAGGCCTGGTTCACACGGCTTATTGCCGGCGTAATTGTGAGGACGGATTCCGCCCCGCAATTACGCCGGCAGCCGCGCAGCGGGGCGGGGGCCGGGGACCGGCAGCTCGCCGGCCCCATAGACTATCATTATCTACGGCGCGTACGCGCCGTAAAAAATTTCCATGCATTTTCCCCGCCCGGCGGATTCCCCAGGGGAGGAAGGCGGAACCCAGAGTTCTCTATGAGAACTGTGTATTACCGTTTTTACTGGGACGTTTGGAGCCTACTGCAGCGCAAATACGCCGCTCAACGGCTCCAATCCGCCCCCAAAAAGGGCCGTGTGAATGGGGCCCAACACGTTTTAAATCCTTTTTTGATGTGCTGTTGCTTTCCTTGTTCAGAGTGGCACAATCAACAGTGTGGAGGTCAGGGCGGCAGCAGTAGGGAATCAGGCAGTGGCACAATGACATTCTGAGGCGGCAAAAACAGTATTAGGCCACAGAGGGGCAAATCACACAGGTGGAGGTCACGGCGGCAGCAGTAGAGATCAGGCAGGGGCACAATACATTCGGGAGGGGGAAAAACAGTATTAGGCCACAGAGGGGCACAATCCACATTTGTGGGGGCCCAAAACAGCAGCAGCATGAGTAGGCAGGGGCCAAAATGACATCTGAAGGGGGGGAAAAACAGGGGGGAAACCCACAGAATGGCACAATGACTAGAGCGAAGGTCACGGCGGCAGCAGCTAAGTCAGGCAGTGGTCAATGACACAGTGTGGAGGGCCGGCAGGAGTCACAGCAGCACATGGGGTCAAGAGTGGCACAATGACATTCGGGAGGTGGCAAAAAACGGGAGGACCCAAGGTGGCACATTGATGAAAGGGGAGGCCCGGCGGCGAAGCATAGGTCAGGCAGGGGCACAATGACACAGTGGGAGGACATGGCAGCAGCCCAGCCAAAATGAGGTCAGACAGTGGAAAAAAAATACACAGTGTGGATGTCACGGAAACAGAAACAGCAGCGCGAAATGAGGTCATGAGTGGACAATGACAGAGTGTTGAGGTGGGTGGCAATCCCGCCCCTGGAAAAGATGGTGGTGGGCGAGGGAGAAACTGTCAGCAGATGTGTGGCACAGGCGGGTGGCGGCATCAGAAAGGGGCTGAGGCAGGTAGTTTAAAAACCCAGACTGACCCCCAAAGGCTTGCAGTGTGGAAATCCGGGCCCGATCCACCCTGATTCATTTTGAAAAGGTCGTCGTTCCACATTTCCGTGGACAAGGGGGTTCCATTGGGGAACGATGGCCCCCGCCGCACGAGCCCCACTCTGATGCCCCCCTACTGGCTGGGAAACAGTTCTCCCTGAAAACTCGGCAAGTTGCGGCCACAAATACAGTTTGGCTGCCCTTTAGTCCAGCGGATCTTCTAAATGAGGTGGTGGGTTTGCTGTCCAAGTAGGCCACAACCTGTTGGGTTCAGGGCTGCTCAGGCCCCTGCTGCTGCTCTGGCAACTCCCCCTCCTCACTGGCGGGTGAAGGAAGCTGCTCATCAGTGACCCCCAACTTGGGTTTACTACTGATGGAGCTGGTACTGCTCCTACCCCCCCCCCCCCCCTTTCCCTCCGCACTGGGCAGTAGTACGTGAGGCTGAGAAACCCCCGGTCAGACCGTCAGAGGAGGGATGATGCCGCACATAGGCAGGGCCAACGTTACGGAGGTTTTCCCTTAGTTTTTGAGTTTGTCTTCCCCTCAATGCTGGGAAAAAGGTCCCATTTTGGACTGGTAGCGAGGGTCCAATAGGGTGGAGAGCCAGAAGTATCCCTCTGCGGGTGCTGACTATTCGGCTGTCACTACCCAGGAAATAAGCATGCTGGGGCCTCTCCCACAAGTGACTCCGAGGGGATCCCTGCCTCCATTTTCCACTGAATACTGCCACGGTGTTTGGGGGTCTCGCTTCTTTCCTCATCCCATCCACCCCCCTCCAGCTGCTCCTGCTCCTCCTCTTATCACCGGGGTAAAAAACCCACTCTTTTCACCAAAAATGCTTCTGCCCAACGTCCTCCTCCCCTCCCCTCCATTTCGTCCCCAGACTCATTGGCCACGAGATGTAGTCGCCAGTTCCATTTTCCCTGCCCAGACGATTTTCAGTCTTTTCCGGGAATAAGAAAGTGGAATGACGTTTTTTTTCCCGAGTCCTGGCATGACAAATAACGGGCCTCCTCAAAGGGGCCTCAACAAACGGCAGGGCACGCTTTAGCTCCCAAACTGGTGACATCAAGTTAACAGGGGAGTACTTCTGTTCCCGGGATCATAAAAAAATCGTTAATGGCCTTTTTTTTCAAAACAGTCGGTCCAAACAGTGCGGCTGGTTCCCGGGTGGAAACATGCATATCAGAGTGTTTTGGGGGGGAGGCCTTTTGCCGCTGAAATTCGGGGAGGGTGTTCCGGCTTTGTACAAATGGATAAAGTGCTGCACATTTCCTGGCCATTTTCGAATGTTCTAAAAGATCGGTGAAGATTCAGGAACCTTTTCACAACCAGATTGAACACATGCGCCTGCGGGCGAATGGAATCCCTCCTGGTGCGCGCGGACACCATTTTCCCCATTGCCGTCCCAGGGTTTCCCGTTTTGCATTGGGCGGAGAAAGCCACCATCGATTTCTTGTGCATGACGGGAGCAGTTCCTCCCCTGTTGACTTCGTTCGGGGCAACCCCAGGTGTAGAACTGCGTGACACCGCGTGCCTACACGGGGTATGAGGGGGAACATACTTGTGGAGGCTGGATGGTGGGGTGGGGGAGGAGGAGGAGGCGGACATTGGGAGGTCAGCAGTTTGACAACGCGGGAGAAAGTGGCGTCTCCTGTCCAAGTTTTTGGGTGGCCGGGGCGGGAAAGCACTTTTCCCCCGTGGGCCGTAAAGGCAAACGGCCCTGCCCTTTTAGTTACAGCCCCAACTCCGCGTCCCGTGCACCTTGGAAAAAACCCGATAAGCTAAAGGACTGACCCACCTTCTGTTTACATATTTATGAAGTGCTGGTACCCCTTTTTGGAAAAGAAATTACGGCTTGGAACTCTCCATCTCGGCTCGGCCAACCCATTAGTTCTTAATGGTGCAGAGTCCCCCTTTTTGGAAAGGGGGGGACTGCAAGTCCAAACAATTTGGGGAAAGGACACGGTCAGCTGCTGCCCCTTGGATGGTTGGACCATCTTTTGTCTCTTTGCAATCGCCCGCTGAACATGTGGGGCCAGGAGATCGGCCCGGGAGATGATGCCCCAAAAGAAACATCCCCCTTCTGAGTGGGTGGACCCCTTGACTGGCTGAATTGCAGGGTGCCCCCTGGGCGCTGTGGCGCTGCGTTGCTGGGCGGCAGGAGGACCCCCATCTGAGCCACGTTTCTCCCGGGCCAGGATGGGGAGCTGCAGTGTTGACGCAGGGCCCCGTGGTGCCAACGTTAGCTCCCTGGCCAAAAATTCACTTTTGTTTACAGATTCTACATATCCCATATTGGGCCCTCCTCCGGTTCTTAGCAAAGAACTCCACCCCCGCCGAGTATGGGATTTTCCCCCAACGCTCCCACTGATGACTATGCCGCCGCTCCCTCGCTGGGGCCCTGTCCCGCTACTTTTTGGGACCTGCGAAGGGGTTTTTTACCCCTGGCCGCTTGGCTCCGACCTCACACTGTGCTATCCTTGACTCACGGCCAAACAAACCCATTGGGCTGCGCCGGCTGACCGCAGTGCGCTCTCTTCTCCTACGATGATGAAGCCCTTCCCCTCCCCCGGGCCCCAAGTGCGGTCGGCCCTCATCACATCTATTTGTGTTTCTCGTCATGCTGCCCATCACCGGGTTTTGGGAGCCAAGGCTGATCTCAAACATGACCTCCCATGCCACCCCTCCACATTTATACTTTGCCGCCTACTGAAGTTTCGGGGGGTATTGGCCCATTTCTTCGCTCCCAAATAGCTGCTGACTGCCCCCTCAATTGTTCATCCCGCATATAGTGGCGCTGAGCCCCGCCACATTAGTGATCTCTGGCTGAGGGAAACCGGATGGACAGAGGCGGGCGGGGCAGGTGAGGGCGTGACCCCCCCCCCGGGCCATGCCAACTAAGGGTTGGTCTGAGGTTCCCACCGACTCTTGGCTGGGGTTGTCAGATGTCATCTGGGAGGAAGAGGATGACCCCAGTCAAACAAATCAAGAAACCCCTTGGGTTTCTGAAAAAACACACGGGCCCCAGATGACGCGGCAGTTGTGGCCCCACCGGTGACCCCTGCTGCGATTCCCCTTGCTTTTGCTGCAACCTGGGCCCGTTCCAGGGGTGTTTGTGCCACTGCCACTCGAGGGGCAGAGCCTGCGACTTCTTGTTGACATCTTTTGTTCGAAATGTACAGACACTGTTTGATGTATTCTGATTGATAAATATACACCCTTTTTTGATCCAAAAAACCCAAAAAAAGCGGGGAACCCTTGGATATAAATTGGCTCCCCCAAAATGGCCAGGAAAATTTCTTTATTGGTCTTTAAAAACACTGTTGTTTTATAAATGTAAAAGCACCAACAGGGCCCCTTTAATTTAACCTTCGGCTTTAAATTTTGGCTAAGAAAAAAATGTATATATTTTTGGGCGTTGAAATTGACGGTTTTTTTTTTGTCAGCACACCCGCAAACAACGCTTAATTAACCCCTGGATGTAAATTGCGCCAAAGAAATTTAACCCCACAAAACTAGTAGCTTTGTACGTTTAAAAAAATTGGGGTTTTCTACCCCAAAAACAAGGATACGTTGTAATTAAATTTGTTGTGAATTGGCTAAGGAAAAAAATTTTAAAATTTTGGCGTTGAAAAAAAAAAAGGTTTATTTTTGTCAGCACACCGCAAAACAAGCTTAATTAACCCCTGGATTAAAATTGCGCCAAAAAAATTAGCCCCCCCAAAACGTAGCTTTTTAGGGGGTTACAATTGGTGTTTTTACCCACAAAACAAGAGATAAAGTTGTAAAATTTAAACCCTTTTCTTGTGAATTTGGCTACAGGAAAAATTTATATATTTTGGCGTTAAAAAAAGAAGGTTTATTTTTGTCACACACCACAAAAACAACGGGGTTAATTTAAACCCCCGGAGTAAATTGCGCCAAAGAATGAGCCCCACAAATAGTAGCTTGTAGGGTGTTACAATTGCGTGTTTTTTACGCCACCAAAAAAGAGATACAGTTTTTAATAAACCTTTGCTTGTGAATTTTGGCTAAGGGAAAAATTTTTTATTTTGGCGTTGAAAAAGAAGGTTTATTTTTGCACACACCAGCAAAAACAACGCCCTTTAAATTTAACCACGGGGTAAATTGCGCCCCAAAAAATTTAGCCGCACAAACTAGTAGCTTTTTAGCGTGTTACAATTGCGTGTTTTCACGCATCAACAAGGGTAAAATTGTAAATTAACTTTGCTTGTGAATTAGGTAAGGAAAAAATTTTTTAAAATTTGGGTTTAAAAAGACGGTTTATTTTTGTCACACACCAGCAAAACAACGTTTAAATTTAACCCCCCGGATGTAAAAAGCGCCAAAGAAATTGAGCCGCACAAACTAGTAGCTTTGTGGGGTTACAATTGCGTGTTTTTTTACGCCACACAACAAGGGATACAGTTGCAATTAAACCCTTTTCTTGTGAATTAGGTACGGAAAAATGTATATATTTTTGGGGTTGAAAAAGACGGTTTTTTTTTGCAGCACCCAGCAAAACAAAGCTTTAAATTACCCCTGGATGTAAAATTTCGCCCAAAAATTGACCCCAAAATAGTCTTTTTACGTGTTACAATTTCGTGTTTTCATGCCACACAACCAAAAGGGTACGTTGTAATTAACCCTTTGCTTGTATTTGGCTACAGGAAAAAAAATTTATATATTTTGGGTTGAAAAAGACGGTTTCTTGGGGGGCCCCACCAGCAAAACAACGCAATTAACCCCCGGGGTAAATTGCGCCAAAAAATTTAGCCCCACAAAATATAGCTTTGTAGTGTTACAATTGCGGGGTTTTTTTTCGCCCACAACAAGGATACAGTTTTAAATTTAACTTTGTTGTGAATTAGGCTACAGGAAAAAATTTTATATTTTTGGGGTTGAAAAAGACGGTTTTTTTTTGGGGTCAGCACACCAGAAAACAACGCTTAATTAACCCCTGGATTAATTTCACAATAGAATTTGGGAGCCAAAAAAGAAATGGTATTTGTATTGTAAAAACGCTGTTTCTTTAAAAGAATACAACAGGGAAATGGCTTAGATCCCCTTGGATATTAATGTATTGCAGCTGCGTGGACGCACCCCTGGGTTTTTAGATCCAATACCCCAAAAAATTAAATAGAACATTAAAAACGTCTCTGAGACAAACTGAGACACCCCCAGAAATCGCTATATAAAAATCAATTCTTCAGTAAGAGCTATCAGCCGCGCAGCACCTTCCCCGATGAGCACAGTGAGAGGTGTGAGCTCCCGGCGCGCGCCCGGACTTATATAGTGCGGTGGGGTCAAGAATCCCGCCGGTCTTGATTTTCTTCCCTCTGCACATGTCAGCAGGCTATGCCCCCTTTTTTCCTCCCAGGTGCTTTGCCCCTGTAGCGCCCTGTGCTGCAGCCATTTTTCAATCAAAAAGCACCTTCTCACCGAAGTACCCCAAAGTTCGCTTCGTTCCGAACCCAAGTTTTCCTGAAAATTTAAAAGAAATCCCCTTTGTTAGAATCGATTCGCCCCCTCTACACTTAATAAAAATGAGTTTTTTTTTTTACTCCATCCGCTGGTGCTGACGTGAATTGCATTGGCCCATCCTCCATATAGTACAATGGGAGAGTAGCTTTCGCTTGATTTGGGTGGGATAGCCAAGCCCCCCTACTCAACCCAACCAGCTCTTTTCTGCCCCTTTTTTCTGTATTTTTAACTGCCCGCCTTTGATTTTGATTGTCCAAATTCTCCATGGATATAATGGGTCTTTGTCGCTCTATTCTGATTGGTCAATTTTCCTTTATAGCTTATAATGGGTCTTTTGCTCCATTCTGATTGGTCAATTCCTCCATGCTTATAATGGGTCTTTGTGCTCCTATTTGATTGGCTGGTTTTTATGCCGCCCAATCAGAATAGCGTACGATTTTAAATTATGTATTTCCCCCAAATTTTTTCTATTGAAAATTTCCCGATCGCCCCGGTCTCGGGAAACAAACGCGGTTTTCGGTTTTAATTTGATTTATTTTTTTTAGAAGTTTCAGCTCTTTTTCGGGAGAAATTTTAAAACCAAAAAAAAAGTTATTTTTTATCAACTCCTCCCCGCACGGCGTGAGCGCCGGATTGCATTGCGCCCATCTCTCCATAGACTAAAAGGGGAGAAGTAGTCGCGCTTGTTTGGCTAGGATCCCAACCCCCGCTAGTCCCCCAAATTTTAGCTCTTTTCTGAAATTTTTACTGTATTTTAAAACGTCCCCCCTTTGTTTTGATTGGTTTCAAATTTTCCCCCCAAAGGGCTATAATGGTCTTTTGTCCTTTTCTGTTTGGGGCCGAGATACCAAGCCCCGCTAGCTCACCAATCAGCTTTTTTTCTTCCTTTTTTACGTATTTTAAACGTCCTGCTTTGATTCGTTTGGTAAATAGTTCCCCAAAAGGTTTTAATGGTTCACTGTCGCTCCTTTTGTTTGGCCCGGTTTCGCCGAAAAATGAGAATAGCTTTCAGTTTTGAATTCGTATTTCCCGGCAATTTCCAAGATAAAATTCTTGAATTAGGATATTGGAAAGTGATTTTTTTTTTATGTTTTTTTTATTTTTGAGGTTTGAGCTCTTTTTCTGAGAATGTTGAACCTTTATAAAGGCGTTTTTTGATTCATACTCCGCCCCGAGATTGGAATATTTCCCCTGTCCTCCGCCTGTCTCGCATCGGAACAGTTTTTCGGGCAGCCCTTTTCTGCGCCTAAGTCCCTTCGGCCCCCATGCCCCCGCACTGTGCCCCACACGGGCAGGGCGGGGAACTTTTCCCCGCTGTATGGCTCACATTCTCGGACGGCGAATCATAGGCGCGCGCCGCCTGCGCCCATGTCCCCGCACTGGCCCCAAAACACGGGCGAGGCGCGGCGGACTTTACATGAATGTATGAGGGCCCCATTTGCCGACTAAACAGGCGAAGTTTCGCCGGGAAAAACCGGCGGATGGTCCCCCCAAAACCTGGCGGAATTTACATTCGCCAAAATTCGTACAACGGATTCTTTGCCCCAAACTGAGGGGCACGGACTGCAAAAGAGTATTTAAATATTATATGGTTTAATATGGCAGCTTGCACCATGTTACAAGCGTAATTTAAATGGAAATATGTGAACACAATTTTTTTACAACAAAAATCTTTGCCCCAAAAAAATAAAAAGCACGGATGCAAATAAGAGTATTTAAATATTATATGGATTAGTATGGCAGCCTTTGCACCCCTGACTACGGGGAAATTTACTAGGAATAGTAAAACCCAAATGGGGAAATGTATGAAGTGGGCGCGCGGGCGCCTTTTTTTCACGCATTTTTGTAAAGCTGACCTATTTTTCGGTGCCCGAAGTGTGCTCATACATGCGGTGTAAAGTTCCCTGCGCCTCGCCATGTGTGAGGCACATTGGGGAAAATTAGGCGCAGAAGGAATGCCCTAAAATGTATAGATTCGAGATGGCTGGAAAAAAGCAAAAATCATTAAACATGTTAGTGAAGAGCAAAAAGAGTTGTCTTTCAAATGAATGAAGAAGAATGAATGAATGAAAAAAGTGAAAAATCAAATTTGAAGCAAACCCATTGCAATGTAAGAAAAATTTGAAAATTTAAAATGAAAGAAATATATCTAAGATCTCAAAAGAAGAATATCGGCTAGAAAAGGTTTAAAAAAAGGGAGAGAATTCAATAATTTTACTTTAAAATAACCAATGCGATGTTGTACAGATGAAATTTTTGGCCCTTTTTTTAATAAAAAAAGAAATGTAATTTTTTTCTTCTTTCACCTTTTATTCTATTTTGTTGTACAGCAAGAGCCACACGCACAGGTTGGTTGTGACCTGTGGTTCTTCAAGCAGGATTTCTATGCCCAGGGGTTAGTTCTGGACTATTTTGGAATATTTTCGTTTGTAAAAACATCACCAACTCAGCCCAAAAAAATGAACAAGTAGCTTAGAAGGCTACCCAAAGGGGCCGTTCACACGGGGTTTTTCCGGCAGTAGTCTGAACCGTTTCCCCGTCATTTCAGAATCCACTTTCATAAAACGTGGATTTTGTCTCTTCTTGACTTTCAATTATTTACGGGTGTATGCTCGGAATAATAGTGTCCCCGCAATTAGTCGGCAAAAAGCCGTTTTTGAACATTGCCAATGGGAAATCCGGGGCGTACTTTCGTCCATATTTTCGACCGTAATATGTCCGGGGTTTTCCTTTTGGGAGCCCTTCTAAGCTACTTTTTTTCTTATTTTAGGGGTGAGCTGGTGATGTATTTACGGACGTCCAGAACAAGCCGGGGAAATAGAAATATGCTTGGCGGACAAGGGCCCAGCAGACCTGTGCGTGCTGCCTTTTTTTGTATATACGAATTGCATTAAAATTGAAGCAGCCCCAAAAACACTTAAATTGTTTTTTTGTGCAAAAAGTTTTTCGAAAAAAATCGGAAACAGCGCATGGCTTATTTTTTTTAAATTTGTGTACTTTTCACGGACTTTGGGTACTTTTTTAGTGGGTAAATTTTTTTTTATGAGATAATAATTTTTTGGGATTAATGTTATTGGGTACAATTTTCTAATACAGTGATTTTTTTTGTTGAGCCTTTTGGGAATGTCTTTTATTAAATATTATTTAAAAGCCAAATTCCCTTTTATTCTTCTTAAATATGGGCAATTTATTTCCCATTGAAATCCGTCCTGAAATACATTGCAAATACTGTCTCAAAGTTTGGCACGTATTTTTGCTTCGGAAATAAATTCCCTTAAAATAAATAATGGGAAAGTATTTCCGCGCAAATCTCCCGTGTCAAGGGGGTTTTGTGCCCCCTCAGGGGCAGACCCCCTAACAGCTGCTCCACTGTTCTCCTATAGCTACGCCCCCGCTTGCAAGCTGTCCCCTCTTTTCAGTTTGCCATTGAAAGGATGAAGATTTAGACTCTCAATTTTTTTTGTCACTCTTAGAGCTAAATTTTCTTCACTAAATTGTTTCCACCTATCAGTTTATGTATGGATGGCAATTTCAGCTTTACCTACCTGTATAAGTATAAAATTAACCCGAAAAACCTTCTCCCATTGACTTTGATGGGCTTGAGTTCGAGTTCTAGTTCTTATAGAAGGAATTTTCTGTCGTCATTCCCTTTGATGATGATTCCTTTTTGTGGTTAAGTTTTTATAAAGAATAAAATAGTGAATTGAATAATAACCATACTGAAAAGCATTAAATAATTTTAAAAGAAAATCTCCCGTTTTGGGAAAATGAATTTTTAGAAAAAGTGTTGATATCATTCAAAACCCGGATGTAAAATTAGGAGGTTTAAAACTGGGATACAGTACTAATCCTTAGGGCAGATATTTCTCTTGACATCTGTCAGCAATTCTATTGAATAATTTTATGTACACACTTTCCGACACACACAAGTATATACTACATATAGCTGCACAGATAAAAGCAAGGACTCTAGGTTTAGTTAAACCCTTTAAAAAATGCTGAATTTATATTCTTTCGTAAACTAGGTTAACAAGGAAAGCTAACCTTTCCGCTTCTTTTTAATGTCTATTACTGTACTTTCATTCTATTACTACATCAGAAAGAGCAAATTCTGTATGATATAATAGGTGACATTGTCCCTTTACATTCTGGATGTTCCTTAAATACCGATTGTAAATTGGAAATAATGTTTTGAAATCGTTATGCTGTGAATGAGTGCAGCAAGGTCTAGTTCATTTAGATATATCATCTTTATGGTATCTTCACTATCTTCTTTTTGAAAAAAGATGATGGATAGAATAAATGGCTGTAGTTTCTCACCATAAATGTGGAAATAAAACTTATCCTTGGCATGATTGAGCAACACAATCTTCCCAGCTCTCGGAATGTCACCTTGTGGCTGGCAAAAATAGCAATGCAGAAATGTAATGGAACATTTATATTTTCCACTTACAAACCTGAATATATTCTGATCAGTGTAACCAAGCCTTTGCTCTTACATTGAGCCCTACGAATAAAGAATCTGTAAAGAAAAGTAACACTTGCACTTTATAAAACTGTGTGTTTCACTTTAAATTTGCCTCTTGAGGCCTCGTGAGAAAGCTAGGCGGCGAAACGTACGTGGAGATGGTTTATGGCAGGTCGCATGTCTCTTATTCCTGGGTAATATGACTTTATATTTTGTAATTATCCTTTTATTATTTGATATTATTTTCCGCAGTGCATCTGGTGTATATTTATGTCACTTGATATATAACTATTGTAATTTATACTAACTGCATTGTGCTTAATTTAATTTGCTTGTTGTCCCAGTGTTTTAAGTTAGATACATTGTGCTTAATTTAATTTGCTTGTTGTCCCAGTGTTTTAAGTTAGATACATTGTGCTTAATTTAATTTGATTGTTGTCCCAGTGTTTTAAGTTAGATACTGTCCTGCTTTTTTGTACTATGTACGAATTTTCACTTTTTTAGCAGCTATTAAAAACATTGTGTCAGTTTTGTGAAACATATTTGTTATAATAAAGTTTATTATGGATTTTTGACATTTTTATATACAACCTCAATTCCAAAAAAGTTGGGACACTAAACAAATTGTAAAAAAAAAAACTGAATGCAATGATGTGGAGGTGCCAACATTTATCATTATATTCAGAATAGAACACCTCATAGATCAAAAGTTTAAACTGAGAGATTGTATAATTTTAAGTGAAAAATGTTTCAAAATTTCATGGCGTCAACAAATCCCAAAAAAGTTGGGACCATGCCGGTTTTACCACTGTGTGGCATCCCCCCTTCTTCTTACAATAGTCAACAGATGTCTGGGGACAGAGGAGACCAGTTTCTCAAGTTTAGAAATAGAAATGTTCTCCCATTCATGTCTAATACAGGCCTCTAACTGTTCAATCGTCTTGGGCCTTCTTTATCGCACCTTCCTCTTTATGATGCGCCAAATGTTCTCTATAAGTGAAAGATCTGGACTGCAGGCTGGCCATTTCAGTATCTGGATCCGTCTCCTACGTAGCCATGATGTTGTGATTGCTGCAGAATGTGGTCTGGCATTATCTTGTTGAAAAAATGCAGGGTCTTCCCTGAAAGAGATGACGTCTAGATGGGAGCATATGTTGTTCTAGAACCTGAACATAGCTCTCTGCATTAATGGTGCCTTTTTAGACATGCAAGCTGCCCATGCCACAAGCACTCATGTAACCCCATACCATCAGTGATGCAGGGTTCTGAAAGGAGCGTTGATAACTAGTGTTGAGCGATTGCGTTGGCTATCGAGATCGAGCGATAGTCGATAGTCGGCCGCTATCGATAAGGTTTTTTCGATAGTGAGCATCGATTATGAGCGATTACCATTAAAGTCTATGGGAGAGCAACAACACCTTCATTATTACACCCAAACAAGGCTAGAGAAGCTGGAATTAACATCCACAACAGTCAAATGGATACGTGCTACATCTTAGGCAACACACTTAGGTTATAAAAGTCACAGAATCTTTCAATTCACCTGTGGTGAATATAGAATTGCTGTTTTAAGATTTACGTGGATGCTGTGTCAATGAACAAAGCTGGGTGTGCAAAAGTCAAAAAACATGTATCTGTTATGTTTTCGTATAATACACGGTATTAGTTGCACCTTTAAATTCACCTGTGGTGACTATAGAATTGCTGTTTTAAGATTTACGTGGATGCTGCGTCAATGAACAAAGCTGGGTGCGCAAAAGTAAAAAAAAAAGTATCTGTTATGTTTTCGTATAATACACGGTATTTTTTGCACCTTTCAATTCACCTGTGGTGACTATAGAATTGCTGTTTTAAGATTTACGTGGATGCTGCGTCAATGAACAATGCTGGGTGTGCAAAAGTCAAAAACACGTAACTGTTTGTTTTGGTATAATAAACCGTATTTTTTGCACCTTTCAATTCACCTGTCGTGAATATAGAATTGCTGTTTTAAGATTTACGTGGATGCTGCGTCAATGAACAATGCTGGGTGCGCAAAAGTCAAAAAAACACGTAACTGTTATGTTTTTGTATGATACACGGAATATTTGGCAAAAAACAACATGTGCTGACTACAAGATTGCTGGATTGTAATTTAACTGCAAGGTGGATATATCAACAGTCACAGGTGTAATGGGTAAAATTAAAATGAACACATATCTGAAATGTATACTGATAATAAAAGTGGAGTTTTGCACCTAACAAAGAGACCTGCAGTTACTAGAAATGATGTGTATCCAATATAAGTTCAGGCTGCCCAATATCCAGGAAATATTTCAATAGCAAACTGTTAATAATAAAGATATTCCACTACATGTCTACACTAAGTCTTGGTGAACTTTATCCAGTGTTCTTTATAGATAGAGCCTTGTCTGTGTTCGCCCGCGGGGCCCCCCCTGCTCCCCCCGCCGTGAATTTACAGCGGTAGATGCTGCTTTAAAATTCTCTAGCTAACTACATAAAATCTTCAAATCTCTAATATAACTAAATTGGAAGGATCACAGCTAATAGTAGAGGTTTCTCTGTGCAGAAATAGACTAATTTCGCTGAGCTGTTTGGCCACAGGCAGAGCGCAGGTCCTATCCCTATGAGACGCTGAGAGACACTGAGGCTGAAACAGGAAACGCTGTTCTATGTAAAACGAGGTCATGTGATTTTTCCAGCCAATCGCAACCATACACATCCCAGTCATGACGTCGCACACACATCTCACCCTGCTCTATTCTGTAATCTGATTTGCTGGCCGCCAAAATTACAGGAAGCGCCGAAAAAGGCGCGATCTTAATAGATGATGCTCAGATTTTAACCTTAAATATCGCATGATCTGGAAATTTCGATCACCGTAAAAAAATTGCAGATTTCAAATTTGTCGATAAAAATCGCTCAACACTATTGATAACAACTTGTGTTGTCCTTGTCCTCTCTGGTCTGGATGACATGGCGTCCCACTGTTCCATAAAGAACTTCAAATCGTGACTCATCTGACCACAGAACAGTTTTCTATTTTGCCACACTCCATTTTAAATGACCCCTGGCCCAGTGCAAACGGCTGAGCTTGTGGAGCTTGCTTAGAAATGGCTTCCTCTTTGCACTGTAAAGTTTCAGCTGGCAACGGCGGATGGCACGGTGGATTGTGTTCACTGACAATGCTTTCTGGAAGTATTCCTGAGCCCATTCTGTTATTTCTTTGACAGTGGCATTCCCGTTTGAGGTGCAGTGACGTTTAAGGGCCCGGAGATCATGAGCATCCAGTAGAGTTTTACGGCCTTGACCCTTAAGAAAGCGATTGTTCCAGATTCTCTGAATCTTTTGATGATGTTATGTATGGTTGATGATGATGATAACTTTAAAGTCTTTGCTATTTTACCATCCTGGTATTGCTGCACTATCTTTCTGTGCAACAATTGTGGAATTGGTGATCCTCTTACCATCTTGGCTTCAGAGAGACACTGACACTCTGAGTAGTAATTTTTATACCCAATCATGTTGTCAATTCACCTAATTAGTGTTGATTGGTCTTCCAGCTGTTCGTTATATGCTCAATGTCATTTTTCCAGCCATTTATTGCTACTTGTGCCAACTTTTTTGGCATTTGTACACACTGTGAAATGTGGAATCAACATATTTTTCCTTTCAAATGTTGCATTTACTCAGATTAAACTTTTGAACTGTCATCTATGTTCTATTCTGAATAAAATATTAGATGTTGGCACCTTCACATCATTGCATTCAGTTTTTATTCACAATTTGTTTAGTGTCCCAGCTTTTTGGGAATTGAGGTTGTAGTATTTTTGAGTCATCATTTTGTTTTGGTTTATATCTGGTATATTTATGGTGACAGTTATTTATTTGACCTGATTCTAAACTATTATAACATGTAGACTAAAGTCTTCAGAAGAGGCACAAGTACAATAGTTATGCTACAGCGAGGATGGCGCAGCTCCTGAGTTTAGCCTAATTTATTTGTATAAGAGGAGATTAGAGTGAAATTTTTTGTCTACACTTCATTATACTGGTAGAGAGTAGTGTAGATCGAACTGTTTGAGAAAAGTTACATTCAAGTCGAACATCTCGATTTTTTCGAACTCAAATCAAACTGAACATTTTACTGTTCGTTTGAGTAAATGTTGGAGTTCATGGTGTTCAACATGCTATTTTACGTTTTCAGCGCCTTTCTGCACTTTTGGCGGCCATCCAATCAGTGCAGAGCACAGAGAAGTATCAAAAATGTCATCGTGGAGGTGTAAGGCTTTCATTGGCTGCTAAAATCACATGACCATGTTATACACAGTGGGGAAAAAGAATTTAGTCAGCCACCAGTTGTGCAAGTTCTCCCACTTAAAAAGATGAGAGAGGCCTGTAATTGACATCATAGGCAGACCTCAACTATGAGAGACAAAATGAGAAAACAAATCCGGAAAATCACATTGATTTGGAAAGAATTTATTTGCAAAATATAGTGGAAAATAAGTATTTGGTCAATAACAAAAGTTCATCTCAATACTTTGTTATATATCCTTTGTTGGCAAAGACAGAGGTAAAGCATTTTCTGTAAGTCTTCACAAAGTTGGCACACACTGTTGCTGGAATGTTGGCCCACTCCTCCATGCAGATCTCCTCTGGAGCAATGTTGTTTTGGGGCTGTCGCTGGCCAACACAGGACCTTGAATTACTTCTTACAAAGCCACTCCTTCGTTGCCCTGGCGGTGTGTGTGGGATCATTGTCATGCTGAAAGACCCAGCCATGTTTTATCTTTATTGCCCTTGCTGATGGAAGGAGATTTGTACTCAAAATCTCACAATACATGACCCCATTCATTCTTTCATGTACATGGATCAGTCATCCTGGTCCCTTTGCAGAGAAACAGCCCCAAAACATGATATTGCCACCCCCATGCTTCACAGTAGGTATGGTGTTCTTTGGATACAACTCAGCATTCTCTCACCTTCAAACACGATATGTTGTGTTTCTACCAAACAGTTTCACTTTGGTTTCATCTGATCATATGAAATTCTTCCAATACTCTTCTGGATCATCCAAATGCTCTCTAGCAAGCTTCAGATGGGCCCGGACATGTATTGGCTGCAGCAGAAAAAAGTAAATTTTTGTAGTTTTGGGGGTTCAGTACTTATATAACACAGCGTCTCCAAATCTCCTATACAAAGCTTTTTTTTTTAAATAGTGGTTGGTTGGTGAAAATTATATTGAGTGGAGAAAAGTTCATTTTTGGTAGTTTTGGGGGTGAAATATCTTTCAAATGTACTGTGAGTTTTTATCAGTTGCTGAATCTGACTCAATGCCAAAAAGTGTAATTTTGCCAGATTTTAAGTCCACATAACGCTGAAATGTACAATGTTTTTAGTGATCCCATTTATTATCTAATCTTCTATATACTATCTTTAAGTATTTATATTAATAATTATTATATATACATACAACTGATATACAGTTATAATTTTAGCTTTGAACCATAGAAACTACAGTGGAAGCAAGAAAGGGAGGGCATAGGAAGTGGAGATAGAGGTAGGAGAACAGGCACTCCTTCCAGTGCTCCGAACAACATACAAGTGAGCACATCACCAGTCACAGAACCATCAGGCATGTAATCACTTGCTCAGTTCTCTGTGCGTCTCATTACTGAACAGCGTTGCCAATCTGTTTTTCAGTGGTTATTAGACCCTGCACCCAGCGGTATTACCTCCTCTTCCTCTCAGTCACGGCCACAAATGTCATCATCATCATCATCAATCCAACCTGAAGCAAACACGGGCTGAATGTCACAACCCAATATACAGACGACTCCAAATAGTCCATATTCTGAAGAGCTCTTTGATCACAAAATGCAATTGGGGTCAGAAGGCATTTCAAAAGATCAAGATGCCAAAGAGGATGATTTTGTCTGCTCTGAGGCCCAATCGTTGATGCCCTCAGAGAAGGAAACTGGTCTGTCGGTAGAAATACTGAGCGGTCAGCAATGCCTTGCAGTGCCTGTGGCTTCTAGGTAGCAGCTTGAGGATCTAGACTGTCAGGAAGAGGAAGTCACTTTTGATGATGATGACATTGCTGATCCAATGTGGTCTTTTGAGCAGCAGCTGGCGAAGGCAGCATCAGTGGAGGAGGATGATGATGGGGTAGTGTCAGTGCGGGTCCAGCCTCAGAAAGGGAAAGGGCTACCACACAAGTCCGCTGACATTATTCCGCCAGCCGTGGTCAGTGATGGCAGCGGGAACACCGGTACTAGGTTTTCACAGTCGAAGAGGTCCAGGATCTGTGAAGCCTGGGCCTTTTTCGATCATGCAATTATGCAGCATGAAATGTTGCATGGCCTGACTTGCAGTGGTGTGGACCTCGGGGTGTTGACCCATAGAAAATGGAGACAGGTGAAAGATCTCTGCACCATCCTTGGCAGTTTTGAAGATGCCACCAAAACGGTCAGTCGGGATGATGCCCTTGTCAGCATGATATATTTTTGCTATTGAATCTTGTCGAACTGAAACCTCCATGTTCCCAATTGCTATGTTCTCGCTGCCACCAATTGTACTGCCACCAAATCTTGCTAAACCGGAACCTCGCTGCTCCTCATTGCCATGTTCTCACTGCCACCAATGGTATTGCTGCCTAATCTTGTCGAACCGGAACCTCCACATTCCTCATTACCATGTTCTCGCTGCCACCAATGGTACTGTTGCCTAATCTTGTCGAACTGGAACCTCCATGTTCCACATTGCCATGTTCTCGCTGCCACCAATGGTACTACCGTCTAATGTAGTCCAGCCTACAGAGGCATAAGTTGAAATTCTTGCACCCTGGTGCAAAAAGTGAAATGGGGCTCCTGACAGGTACCATGTGCTATTTCCAATACTGGTGTCTTCTTATGTGTCAAAGAGGCTTTTGTGCTCCCTCAGGATGCAGGGTCCTGTAGCAGCTGCTACCGCTGCACCTCCTATAATAGCTATGCCCCTGCTTGCAAGCTGTCCTCATCTTTTCAGTTAGCCATTGAAAGGAATGAAGTATTTTAGCCTCTCAATTTTTTTCTGTCACTCTTAGAGCCAAATTTTCTTCACTAATGTGTTCCACATATCCAGTTTTCTGTTATGGGTGGTAATTACAGCTTCTCCTCACATGTATAGGTATAAAAATTAACTCGAACATCATCTCCCATTGACTTTAATAGGGTTCGAGTGCGAATCGAACCTCGAACCGAACACCACTACTGTTCCAAGTTCGACTCTAACTCAAACATTTTACTGTTCGCTCATCACTAGCAGATAGCACCAAATATTGCATGAATACCTGGATTTTTTTTTTTAGTTGCTGCACCTTTTTTCATGATATTTATTGTGTGGATGGACAATTTTCATTACTTTTATATATTTTATTATTTACAGTACTAGTGAAACCTTACTAGTTTTAAATTGATTACTCTAAAATAGAAGATTTTTGGCCACATGTATGAAAACTATCTAGGTCTAAGACTTTCTTTGTTGCCCATAGCAACCATTCGGAGATCCCATTTTATTTAGTGCTCTGAAAAAATTAAAGGGAAGTTCGAATTGATTGCTATGGACAACCAAGAAACTCTTAGGCCTAGACAATTTTCATACATGTCCCCTTTTGTTTTCACCATTTGCGTGCCAGATTAACAGGTTTTAATGTGACTGAAATCATTTTAGAAGAAGAGACTTTGTAATAAAGTCAGTGAAAAATAGTGATAGCAAGTTTGTGAATGTTAAGATGATATATTCATTGCCCGTCAGTGGATATTTTGGGCAACAAGTAATCAAAAAGAAGTGTTGCCTTTCTAATCTATTTTATTACTATAAAAAAAATCTTACTAGGCAAAGAAATAGCACTGTGATTAAATCATAATTGGAAACGGAGAGAAAATTTGTTGCCTTGAGCAATGTTTTTTAATTATAGCAGCCTTATGATAACCTTAGGTGGAATATAATCTTGTTATGTCTGGTACAGCACGGTTAGACATATTATGTTGTCACTTTTTCAGTACAATCATTTTTTCATTTTCACAAAAATGTACATTTCCCATTCTAACATAATGTGGAAAAGAAAAAAGTTCCGGATTCTGGATATTACACAATTAATGTAAGCCTCTTCTAGTTAAGAGGTTGTACACTTGACCTTTAAATTACGCTAGTAAAAATGCCAGCTATGTACATACCATTTATTCAGAATCCAATATTTTAAAAACATTGTCAATTTAAATTTTCCACTGAAATTGTTCATTATGGCAGAATATCCATAATACATTTGAGCAATTGTCTAAAAACAGGCTCCGGACAAAGTCTTATTCCTGGGCTACTGGCATACATGGTAGGGATAGACAGGGAGTTTTTTGTCTTGCTGTCACAATCTTATGTAATTTACCTGGCTTTACGATATGTCTAGAGCATTATAAAAATTGTTACTACTCTATTAATCCATATACATTCTTTTTGGATTTTAGGGGAAGCAAGTTTTTGTAAAACAAATGCATTTTTATGATGTATTAAGCAGGAAGCAGAACAGGGGGATGGTAGCAGATGTAATATACTATTCCTCACTTGCAGTGAATGACTGTAGTCACAAAACGATCATATTCAGATTAGAGTTTCAAAAGTATGGTACAGAATGTCTTATCTGTACAAAGTATCAGAAAAATCATAGCAGTCTAGGAAGACTTTTTTTTCCTCTATATTGGTTTTCAACCCAGGTACAAATAAATATAGAATATTCTTTATACATTCTTGTAGAGTACCCAGTCAGTAAAGAACAGATAAGGTTCGATATTAAGATTGTACTTTTTTAGTTGATAGAATATGCATGCAGTATATACTCTGAATGAAACACTAATAGAGAAGTTGTCCATATGCTTTTTTAAATTAGTTTCTTAAGGCTAATGCTGCCTTTTTAAAATAAAAAATGTATACTTTCCTGCTGCTGCCATCCTCCACCAGTCTTCTGTTTATTGTTCTCAATAGGATGTCACCATCACCTATAAGTAGATTTAGTTGGAAAGCAGATAGAGACAATGGGAGTTCCTGACTGTGTTGGAGGACTGTTCTCCAGAGCCCGAATTACAAGTGCAGTGCTCAGTCACATGGCTGCTCCCCATGGCAGCATATAATTTACACGCTCTGGTGTGCAATGGCAGGAGTGGATGACCTGGCGCTTGGTTTGGGGACCTAGACAGCCTCCCTCTAACCCCTGCCCATAACCAGCCTTGAAACTAGATCTGTGGCTGGGGCCTACCATCCTGAGGTGGCACACTCCCTTAAAGCCAGACTGCAGAATGGAGGAGCAAACCCCTACTTCCACATAGCATTGCAGAGACCTGGAAGATCAGGCACAGTCAGCTTTCTGCTGTGGGCTCCTTGCACAATGTTCCGGTTGCTAAGGCTTGTAATCATGGGGTAGTGGTCCATGACTATTCTATTTTTTGTGGTGGAAGAAACAGAAAGCTTGGCAGAGGACCTGATGATT
This sequence comes from Phyllomedusa bahiana, assembly GCA_025379985.1. Classification (NCBI taxonomy): domain Eukaryota; kingdom Metazoa; phylum Chordata; class Amphibia; order Anura; family Hylidae; genus Phyllomedusa; species Phyllomedusa bahiana. The sequence continues at coordinate 61,080 of JAODAL010010317.1, forward strand.
CATACTCCGGCTTTAGCAACCAGTGGCTGCCGACTTGCGCTGGGACTGCAGATAGACTGTTTTTTGTGTCTTAAAACCCTGGGACGGGGCGTAACAATCGGATTGCATCACACGATATGAGGAGCAGGTGGAAGCCATTGAGTGGCGAGGAATTATTGCCCTGTACAGTATACCAACTGTGATTAGAGATATATTGTGTATTCCCCACCTGTTAGAGAAACAGGAGGTGCTGAGAGTACCTAATGCCATTATTTTCTGAAATATTACAATCCTATAATCTCTGCAGATGAGGTCCATTTTCTTAGTAGAGAAATTACATTAAATTTTAAAGGGGTTGTCACACTACATTGATTCATCTCCCCTCAGTCCTGTTTTGTCAGTTTCATTTTTGAATTCAGGGGTGTGTGACCTGCAGTGATGAGCTGCTGAGAACACCAGGACTTAGCTGTAGTTACCAGCGCTGGCAGCCTATCAGGAGAGATGGAACAGGTCTGTAGCTATAAAATTCTAAGTTTTCACAAATGCTGAGTCATTTATATTACTGTACAGTTAGTTAATCAAGTGAAAGTGAGGTTCAGTAAGTGAACCTATAATATACTGTTATTCAATGGTGTCATTTAAATTAATGTCCTAGAATCTCAGGGTGATGGGTAATTCTAAAAAAAAGAAGATTTCTCCCGTGCTACCCCCATACTCTGGAACTCACTGCCCAACACATCAGATACTCTCCCACTTTCAACAGCTTCAAAAGCAACCTGAAAACCCATCTCTTCAGGATAGCCTATAACCTACACCCCCCACAAACATGTCTGCCCTTCACCTTCTGTCTCTTTCCCCCGTCCTTGTAGATTGTAAGCCCTCGTGGGCAAGGTCCTCTTTCCCTCTGTACCAGTTGTTAGTCACATATTGTCACCATTGTACTTGTTTGACCTTTGTTATGTATGTAACACTCTTGAATGTACAGTGCTCTGGAATCAATGGCGTTTTAAAATAATAATATGTTTTCTTATATTAGGGAGTGCAATCCGCACATAGTATGTCTTAAGAAGGTTCATCTGACCCCAGAAATAGTTTCCCATATGCAGAAGTCCTGGGTGCAATGGTCGGCGCACCTTTCATTCTAACTAAAGGGGAGTAACATCAATCATAGAAGTCTTAGGTGGAAGGCGGGTAATGTGTCAAAAAATCCTGAGGGCAGATATATGTTTTTTGAAGCTTGGATAGAGTCTCAGTCTTATTTGCTTTAGCTACGTATGTATCGCCCCCTTCTAACCTGCTCATTTTAAATTGGGCAGCCCAATTTGCAGTTCAATTCCCAGGCACAACCTTACTCTGTTTTCAGGATTTTAATATTACATTGGACGATAATATGGATAGATTTCAGTCCTCTGATCAACTGGTAAGGGGGTAACCTACGGTGGGTTTCCCCATAGAATGGGATGGCATAACTTATGGAGGTTATGATTTCCAAATACAAGGACTTATTCTTGCCATGTCTAGGATTGATTATCCCATGAATAAACATGCATATGAATGCAAAAATGGATCCAGCATATGTAGAAAAATTGACTTTATTGAAAAATCCACAGTGCAAAGATAAAAAATGCAGAAATAAACGACACGTTTCGGGCACAGAGATTTGCCCTTGTTCATGGCTCAACTTCATCTATTCATATGTTACTTAAATAGGGAAGTTCCTTACTCGTATTATGGAGGTCAAAGTTTTTTTCTAACGGGTATTGACTCGGATTCCATTTATCTTTGCCATTCATAATGCAAGTGTTTATATCACATGGAATACTAAGCCCAGGACTGAGGGCGGGGATCCGTGCAGCTTCGTGGAGGAGACAGAGCGGTGAGCTGCCAGGTGGTTGATCTGCAATCAAGGTGAGCCTGAATCCTAATCATTTGTTTATAGGATTGATTATCTTTGTGGAAAAGATTGGGCAGTGAGAAAGGCGGCGGATAATCTACCCAGAGGCCTCTCAGATCAGTTGTCTCTAGTGGCTGACTTTAAACTTTCCTTATATGGCAGCACGGCATCGCAGTTGGTGAATTAACTTGTTCTGGCAATCCCTACTGGGATAGCTTTACCAAATCCCTGATCAACTGGCCGCATTCTTGAAGTCTAATGTCTTTACCTCAGATCCATCCACAATCTGGGATAGGCTAAAGGCAGGGGTTGTCTCAAATCATCTATATCATACAGTACAGACCAAAAGTCACACCTTCTCATTCCAACAGTTTTCTGTATTTTCATGACTATAAAAAGTGTAGATTTACACTGAAGGCATCACAACTATAAATTAACACATGTGGAATTATATACTTAACAAAAAAGTGTGAAACAACTGAAAATATGTCTTATATTCCAGGTTCTTCAAAGTAGCCACCTTTTGCTTTGATTACTGCTTTGCCCACTCTTGGCATTCTCTTGATGAGCTTCAAGAGGTAGTCACCTGAAATGGTCTTCAAACAGTCTTGAAGGAGTTCCCAGAGATGCTTAGCACTTGTTGGCCCTTTTGCCTTCACTCTGTGGTCCAGCTCACCCCAAACCATCTCGATTGGGTTCAGGTCTGGTGACTGTGGAGGCCAGATCATCTGGCGTAGCACCACATCACTCTCCTTCTTGGTCAAATAGCCCTTATACAGTCTGAAGGTGTGTTTGGGGTCATTGTGCTGTTGAAAAATAAATGATGGTCCAACTAAACGCAAACTGGATGGAATAGCATGCCGCTGCAAGATGCTGTGGTAACCATGCTGGTTCAGTATTCCTTCAATTTAGAATAAATCCCCAACAGTGTCACCAGCAAAGCAACCCCACACCATCACACCTCATCCTCCATGCTTCACAGTGGGAATCAAGAATGTAGAGTCCATTCGTTCACCTTTTCTGCGTCGCACAAAGACACGGTGGTTGGAACCAAAAGATATCAATATTTGGACTCATCAGACCAAAGGACAGATTTCCACTGGTCTAATGTCCATTCCTTGTGTTCTTTAGCCCAAGCAAGTCTCTTCTGCTTGTTGCCTGTCCTTAGCAGTGGTTTCCTAGCAGCTATTTTACCATGAAGGCCTGCTGCACACAGTCTCCTCTTAACAGTTGTTGTAGAGATGTGTCTGCTGCTAGAACTCTGTGTGGCATTGACCTGGTCTCTAATCTGAGCTGCTATTAACCTGCAATTTCTGAGGCTGGTGACTCGGATGAACTTATCCTCTGAAGCAGATGTGACTCATGGTCTTCCTTTCCTGGCGCGGTCCTCATGTGAGCTAGTTTCTTTGTAGCGCTTGATTGTTTTTGCCACTGCACTTGGGGACACTTTCAAAGTTTCCCCAATTTTTCGGACTGACCGACCTTCATTTCTTAAAGTAATGATGGCCACTCGTTTTTATTTGGTTAGCAGCTTTTTTCGTGCCATAATAGAAATTCTAACAGTCCATTCAGTAGGACTATCAGCTGTGTATACACATGACTTCTGAACAACACAACTGATGGTTCCAACCCCATTTATAAGGCAAGAAATCCCACTTATTAAATCTAACAGGGCACACCAGTAAGGTGAAAATCATTTCAGGTGACTACCTCTTGAAGCTCATCAAGAGAATGCAAAGAGTGGGCAAAGCAGTAATCAAAGCAAAAGGTTGCTACTTTGAAGAACCTAGAATATAAGACATATTTTCAGTTGCTTCACACTTTTTTGTAAAGTATATAATTCCACATGTGTTAATTCAAAGTTTTGATGCATTCAGTGTGAATCTACAATATTTATAGTCATGAAAACACAGAAAACTATTGGAATGAGAAGGTGTGTCCAAACTTTTGGTCTGTACTGTATATTAAATGTAAATCATCTTGGAAGGATGAGGAATTGGATACTGCCTGTCCAATAGGGAAGCAGATTTTGTTTGGGCCCCTGTGAGGTGTCTATGGAAGCTTGGCTGCAGGTGATTAGTCAATATTTCTGACAATTACAAGAAAAAGCATGGTAAAAATTTTATGAGTTAGGCAATCAATTTAGTAGATTGCTAGCCCACCTGGTGCGTCATAATAGTGCTTCCCCCAATATTAGATGTGTTCGTTTGTTAGGAATTGGTTTTATCATTTCTGTGATTATCTCTACTAGACAAGATATAAAGCCCACCCAGAGGAATTAGAGACATAACTTGGAACGCTGAGTTTTCCCACTTAGGTAAGGACCAACGGCCATTTAAGGTGCACCAATAAATCTAAAAGAAATCAAGGATGCTATAAATTTTTTAGTCAAGGTTAAATCTCCTGGGCCTGATGGAATACCTATAGATGTGCAACACTGCTATCAGAAGTTACTTGTGCTGGTCCTTCTAGAAACATATAACTACTCATTGTATAGGGCTGCTCTGCCAAATTCATTTTATGAGGCTGCAATAGTAATTATGTTGAACCTAGATAAAGACCCAGAGGATTGTGGCTCATATAAGCCTATTTTATTATTGAATGCCAATTATAAAATTCTAACCTAGCAACTGAGTTGAATTCAATCATATTTCATGCCCAGTAAGGGCACCCATGGAAACATCCGCAGGGCGCAGACTGTTGCTCAAATTGGACATAGGGGAAATGAGGAATTGGCTTTAGCATTCCTAGATGCAATTAAGACTAGAGCATTTTGGATTTGGCTCTTCTTTTATCCAATGGGTGGCTGCTCTGTATCACTATCCTGAGGAATTAGTCCTAATTAATAGCTTTTGGTCATTATCCTTTGATTTGCACAGAAGCACTAGACAAGGATGTCCTCTATCCACACCATATTTGCTCTGGCTATAGAGTCATTAGGTGAGGCTGCTGAGATTGAATCCCTTGCTCAATAGCATTAAGAGCATAGTATATGTGGATGATTTACTGCTATTTTTATCACGACCTGAGTGGTCTTTATCACGCATTATGAATCAGAACAATTCAGTTCCTCAGGTCTGAATATCAATTGGTCCAAATCCTATCATTTTCAAGTAATAGCTCACTGCGTGAGAGAAAGCTTTGTTGTGGTCTGCACATTATTTCACATTCTGAATACTTGGGAATCACTAAATCAAGTGATTCTAAAATCATTCCTTAAATGAAATATCCTACTGTTTATTGAACATTTTAGGAATAAATTCCAGTCTTTAGGCTCCCAAGCCTTATTATTATTAAAGCTTATTAAAATGATCATGCTTCTGAAATGCCTGTATATGGTTCTGGATCCTCCCGTTATTGTTCTCAGGAGTTTCTTTGCAGTCCAAGTCATCGGCTTTAGTCTGGCTTTGGTTTAGGGCTAAGTTGCATCTCTTTTCAATGTCCTTAGGAAAGAGGCTGTAATGGTTCTTTTTTAATCCAGCTGTCCTCTTTTCTGTTAGCTACTAAGCATGGCTTATGTATAGTGATGAGTGAACCCTAAAAAGTTCGAGTTTGAGTAAAACCTCGAATTTTGAGAAGTTCAAACTCAAACCGAACTTTGAACCCCATTAAAGTCAATGGGAGAAGATGTTCTGGTTAATTTATATACCCATACAGGTGAGGAGAAGCTGCAATTAGCATCCATAACAGTAAAATTAATATGTGGAACAACTTAGTGAAGAAAATTTGGCTCTAAGAGTCACATAAAAATTCACAGGCTAAAATAATTAATTCCTTTTAACAGGTAACTGTAAAGATGAGGACAGCGTAGCTATAGGAGGTGCAGCGCTAGAAGCAGCAACAGGGCCCTTTTGACACATAAGAAGACACCGGTATTGGAAATGACACATGGTAACTGGTAGGAGTCCCCTATCACTTTTTGCATCAGGGCCCAAGAAAATGTCATACATGTGGTGGCAGCAAGAACATCCCAATGGGGAACATGGAGGTTCAGCTGGCAGTGCCGTAGTTATCGGGGGTGCAGTGGTAGGCAGGGCTGCCGTCAGTCCTCTATTAACCGTTTCAGGGCCCCATGCAGCTAAATCAAATGGGACCCCCACCCATTACTAGCTCCTATTTTTAACATATCACTGGGCCCCTTTTTGATTAGGGCCACTGACAGGAGTACTGCCCTATTGGCACCCTTGGCACCCCTTTTACAGTGGCCTGACCGCAAAACAAGCAAAAATAACCTTATGGACACGCACAATAAAATTAGCAAGAAGAAATGAGTATGCGAAATAAGCTTTTTTTCAATAGGACCTTTACTAATGGTGTCTTTTACAGTGGCCTGACCCCAAAACCAGCAAAAATTACCTTATGGACACTCAATAAAATTAACAAGAAGAAATGATTATTTGAAACAAGATTTTTGGGAATAGGACATTGACTATTGCTGCCTTTTACAGCAGCATAACCTCAAAAGCATCAAAAATGACCTTTTGGACACTCAATAAAATTAGCAAGAAGAAATGACTATTTAAAACAAGATTTTTTTGACTAGGACACATAGCATAAAAATTAAAAAGGTCATGATTTGTTCACAGTCTCTTATTGAAGGACTGTACCCCAAAGACAGCAAATCAACATTGCTCTTAAATGCCTATAATTTGCAATGGACAAATAGGATTATAAACAGAAATTTTTTCTATGCAATATCGTTGAAATGGAGTCGTATGGAAGAACCCTCACAGCAAATCAAGTGGTCTTAAATGCCTATACTTTGCAACCGGCAAATAGGATTATAAACAGAATTTTTTCTATGGAACATCTATATAAAACTTCCTAACTATTGCAATGTATAATTCCCTAAGCTAGCTTGTCCCCCCCAAATCTCACTACCAGCTTTTTCTGTGTTAAATTACTATTAAATGGTATTTCTGCCTGCTGGCAAACCAGCAGACATAAGCAGCAGTGTGTTCACTACAGAGAGTAAGGTGGAAATGGCGCTCCACAGGAAATACGGTGACATACACATAAGTCAGTCATGTGATTTTAGCAGCCAATGAGATCCCTACACCCTCAATAGTGACGTTTTTGACCCCCTCTCACTCTCTGTGCTCTACCGGCTGGCCAACAAAACTGAAGGAAGCAGCTGAAAAAGACATCGAACGCCTGTGCCAAACCCAAACTTTTTACCCAACTTGCGTCAAAAAATTTGGTTCGGCTCGGGTTCGTGCCGAACTAACCATTTTCCGAATGGTTCAGCTCAACACTATTTATGTACTATTGTACAGTGTATGTGGTGTGATGACTCTATAATTATAAGTTTGTTGTTTACTTAATTTTCAATAAACGAAGTTAAAAAATCAATAATACTATTAAATATATAATGTTTAACAATCTTTGTAAATAAGTTGAAATGTAAAGTTTATTAGTCATTACTGTACCATATGGATTAACAATTATCTATCTGTACTTGTGCATGCACTGCTAACATTTGCTTTGAACAAGACAATTGAATACAAGCAGCTGAAAGTTATCATTTCTTTTTTTGAAACACTGTTGACATAACTTATTCATTTTTTGGCTTCTGTGGTTTATGTGGCAAGATGCTGTATGGCAGTCATGTCAATCCTACAACAATACATGCTAAGCTGCTACTTATTACCATAATGAAATTGTAATGATACAAAGCAAATCCATTTTCCCTGATGACTCTATTGAAATCTTGGATATGGCTTGTAATGTGCTCTCAAAGCAAAGTAATTTAAGTACAAGCTTGGTGTACTGGCTCATTACTTTTTGCATTATTTTGATATTGTTTCAAGGTAGAAGCAAAGATGTAATCTTTTTGATTTGGGAAAAACATTTGTTCTACATTAAAATGATGGCAGTATTTCCTTTGATTTTGTCTATACTATTAATATGTGTTCTCATTAATCTGCAACTAGAAGAAAGCATATAATTCAAAGGGATACAAGAATCATATATTTCAACTGAATAATTCATAGTCCTCATTTAATCAGAGGCATCAAGACTTTAGTTGATTGAGGAATTATATACAACCAAGGATCTACATTTCTTTATTTGTTTTTACACTTTCATCTGCGAATGACTTAATTTTCTCATTTTTGTGAAATGGTTCCCATTTAGGTTTTATTGTTCACGGTATTTCTTTTTGCATTAACATTTGTTTTTCCAAATTAACATTTAGCACCTCTATACAGGATTTGTGAAAATTGTCCACTAATCACAAGAAAAAGGGTCCCATGTCCGTCATCACTTTATGACTGCATTAAGGAGGAATTTGAGTGGAGGTTGAGCATGTGCACTGCTGCCAGTGTCGGGCTATCCCCAGGGAGGACCAGCGGGTGCTCAGGTGGGCTATGGGTCCAACACACACACTTCTGTTTTTTAACTCCATGCGCATCCTGAGGACACACATACAGTTAGAAACATACCATGGAACTTGGGGCTCAAAAGGTTGCTGGTCATCTCCTGCATGTTTTGCCTCATAGATTACTGGCTCCACAGTGAGTCCCGAGATCCATGTCATGTTTCTAACTGTATTTGCATACTCAGGACATGCATACAATTAAATACTATGTATGCCAACTACTTTAATCAGCACAGGCGGCATGATCTATGCCACTTGTGCTGCTGGGTCTAAGCTTAAAGCCTAGGCCGCCAGCTGCTCAATGAGGGAACATGGAGAGGTAAATAACTTTCTTTTTATTTTTAACAATTAGTGATCCTAAATATATACATACAGGAGGCATATTTATATACAGGGGCTTCTATATACTTACAGGAAGCTCTACAGGGGGCAAATATAGCTACAGAGGGCATATATACCTACAGAGGGCTCTATATATCTACAGGGCGCTGTATATATCTACAGAAGGCTCTATATACCTAAAGGGGACTATATATACTTACACAGAGCTCTATTTATCTACAGGCAGCTCTTTATACCCACAGGGGGCATATATGGCTACAGTGACTCTTTATACCTATAAGGGGCATGTGTACCTACAGGGGATCTATATCTCTACAGGATACCCTATATCCCTATATGGGGCATATATTGCTACAGTGGCTCTATATACCTACAGGGGACATGGGTACCTACAGGGTTCTAAATCCTTATGTAAAGGAGGCCTACCAATCTACAGGGGCCTTATATTATTTTTTTTCTCTCAAAAAACAGTTAGGGCTTATTATTGGGGTAGGTCTTATGTATTTCCCATGAACAACAATCACAGATTTATTCTTGAACACAAAAAAAAAATCTTAATTTATTCAAATATACCAGTAATCATACCATATCATCTTGAAACCAGGGGTGTAGTTATAGGGGGAGTAGAGGTAGCAGTCGTTACAGGGCCCTGCAGCCTGAGGAGGCCCCAGAAGCCCTTCCGTCACAGTTTTGTAAATGATACATGGTTGCTGAGGGGCCCCACTTCCCTATTTGCACTAGGGCCCAGGAGCTGCAAGTTATGCCTCTGCTTGAAACCCTGAATTCTATCATGAATTTCCTTTTTCCATGTACAACAATCTATGGTACATTAACTGGTGCCATAACAGGTACATTAACTGGTACTGGAACAAAATGTAGAAAAGGTCCTGATTCCTTATAAAGTCTCCAAGCTTTATTTTAGAATGTAAGAATCCATAGAAATGTCAAGGTGCAGGAATACAGGAAACCGAGGATTTTAACAGGTTTTAATGATTACAGAATCAGGTGCTCAAGTGGCATTTGACAACTCAGCAATCCCAGCTGTAACTAGGGCTTCATTTTGGTAACTATGGCTTATTTTTTAAGTAGGACTTATCATTTAAGCCTACTCCAAAAACAATAAACATTTAAGCTAGGACTTTTTTTTGGGATTAGGGCTATACCTATCTACTAGTGGTCTATTTACATATCTAGAAGGCGATTTACTTATCTGCCTACCTAATTTTGCAGGCATGTCTACCTACTATATTGGGAGATTTAACTGCCCACTATATGAGAATGAAAAAGATGAAAATTTGCTACACAAATAGTAGCCCCATAAACATTTGGGGGTACTTTTACTGTTTGAGGCACGAAGGGGATCATTATTACTAAGCCAACTCAAAAAAACCCTGAACAGTCAAGCTAGGGCTTTTCATCGGGATAAGCCACTATGGGCAGTGAATTTGTACAGAGGTGGGAAATTGTCGGAAAGTGTTGGAAAATGAGGAGTCTAAGATGTTTTTGTTGTAAATTCTGAAGATGATAAGTCATGACCTGGGAGTCACTATGTGGTGATAATATGTGGCGGGAAATCACTCAGTCACTATGTGGTGATATGTGATCATGGTGTTGTAATATCATTCAGTCACAATGTGGTGGTGACATGTGTTCATAATGTGGCAGTATTATTCAATCATTATGTGGTGATGATATGTGGTCATGATGTGGAGTTATTATTAAGCCACTATCTGGTGGTGATATGTGGTCATGGTGCGGTGGTATTTGATCTTAGTACAATTATCGGTAATATTGACCTTGGGAGTCTGTTTTTGTGTATCGGGGTTATTTAGTGGTTTTGTATTTAGTACTTATAGTTTTTTATATATCTATATTTTTTTATATAAAAGGTATAATTCGGGGAGAGGACATATATTTTTCGAACTTTTATGTTTACCAGCTGGAGGCCTGCTGCAATTAGGTGAGGGAGACTCAGGAGCCCCAGCGCCCCATCTTAACTACAAGTTAGTGTGATGATGTCTGCATAAGATGAAGCAAGACTGAGTGAGGGCAACATACAGGTAGCAGAGGCACAGTGGGCCCCTAAAATCTATTTTTCTGGTGGGTACTAGGCTCCCCTGTCCGACACTGATTGCTGCTCTATTCAAAGTCTTTGGAACTGACAGCCGAGTATAGCTTTTGGCTATGTCATATAAGTGCTTACATAAGTTATGATTATACTTAAATGTTATGTCATTGAATGTGTACGAAAATAAGAATTTATAATAGCAATAGAATAAAAGTGAACCTTTCAAGAGAACTGTAAGATAAGTGTAACTGCACTATCATCATTATTTATGTGAACAAATTGTAACATAATAATCCCTGCCTATCCAATTACCATCCAGTCAGTTTTATAGATCTAATAAACTGCCTAAAAGACAGACAGTTGGTCTGCTATCACTAATCACTGTATTCTTCTAATTTTCAGAAGATACTTTATTTAAAAATCTAGTAAATGTGCATATTTCATAGTCATAGAACTATATTCTGTTATTAATGATGTGCATACAAGACAAAATATTTTCCCGGCCTTTTATAGTTTGTAAATGTTTTGGTTTTAATGAGCAGGTGGACTTTACAGAATTTCTATGTGTTTTGCACAAACTATTTTAATATAATATCATCTACCTCTTCTTCTAGTCCAAATAGTAAGATGCAGCTGAAATGAAGCAGTGAGTTTTCAGTATTGTGTGCATTGTGCAAGTAGGTGGTGGGCACCTCAGGACATCTGGATAGTGACTGATAACAGAGAAAGGGTGTCATTATGAAAACTTCTACAGTATAATCCAGTCAGCTGCAGACATTCAAAGGCATTGTCTGGATGAAAAAAAAAAAATAAAATAAATAACTTTAGTGGACTGCAGAGGGGCTGAAATAGAAAAAAGCAAAAATGACTCACCTTTCCAGTCAGGTCTTTTCCAGCACCGCAAACCTTAACAGCCAGAGGAAAAAAAGGGGAAAGTTATGCTGGAAAGGGAACATACATGAAGAAATTGGGATTGAGGTTACAAATACATACCAATTTCCCAATTTCTTCATGTAATGTATGTCCTTTTTCACCAACTTTTTTCCCCTTACTGCTACTCTTCCTCTACACTTTATCCTATCTACCTATGATGTGTCTCCACCTACATTTACCCATTATGTCTTTCCCTCCACTATATGTTTCATCTTCTCTCCTCCCAACTTTATATTACTCTGTTACCTATATTTATGTGTCTAATATTATATGTCTATTATTTTGCACTTACTGTATTCCTAACTGTATTACCTTCTAGATGTTACTTGAGAAAGGCACCATATGCCGAACGCTGGTATTAAACATTTATGACATTTATTGTTGAGGTAATCTTGTGCAGTAATCTAGACCTTGGACTTTCTCTGTATTAATTTGCATGATCCATTGATTGATATCTTTAATAAAAATTGCACATATTTAGCATGACATTGGTGTGCTGTGGGTTTTTCCGATATTAGATGTATGGGGTCTAGCCAACCCTTTTCCACTTGAGCACCCACCTACTTTCTATGCCATTAGTTGTGCATGACCTATTTCTTTCACTGTGCATTAGACCTAGAATGAGGAAAACAATTGGCAGTGTGCAAAAACTTCTGCAAGCTTCTGAGTTTTGGAGAAGTCAGGCCTCTTTTGGTTGTTGCATTATTGTCTAACGCTTCATTAATGGTCTGATTTTATTTAAACATTTTTCCAGTGCGACAGTACAAATAGTTGAAACATAGCATAGGCCATCAATATCAGACTGGCTGGGATCCAACTCTTAGCACATCCTGCCATTCAGGGGACTGTAGGAACTATGGCCGCTTCATTGTCTACCAGGAACATGTCTGTACTTCTGGTATTGGCTGTTCATACTGTTACAGCTCAGTCCTATTCTAAGAATGTAACAGATCAGTAGAGCTGCCATTTGAGGATATGCTATCAAAGTTTTGCCCTGGAAAACTAATTTAAGCAGGTGAGTTTTTTGACTTGCTGGTACTTTAGCATAAACATACTGGTGGGCAATGGGATATTTTTTCTTTTTCTCAGCCAGAGAAGAAACTAGTCTGTCTCTTTTTCTTGATCTATTGGAAAAAAAATTGATAATGTTAGTAAGGTTCTACATCTCAATTTATTCTTTAAAAATGTAGTAAATGCTACAGTAATAGAAGACCAAGGCTAAACTTAAATCCCATCAAGCCTCCTCTCTACCTCTAAGTATGTGTCAATTCTGCTTTGAGCTAAATATCTGGGAGAACAAACTGTTTGCTAAAGATGAGTTTTCTGACAATCTCACCGAAAAGAAACAAGTTGTTAGACAGTGCATCCTCAGAAAAAAGAGAGAAAAGTGGGGAAAAAAAGTAAAAAAAAAAGTATATTACAGTGCATGTTTACTTTTGCATACATTGCACGGGCATGCAAGAACATCTAACATCTACAGCACAGGCTGGGTTAGTGTTAAGAAGAATAAAATTATAATACATATGAAAGGCTGTGGGTGGTTTCAAATTCTCTACAGTTGTCCTTTAAATCCGTAAAGTATTATGGCTAAAGCAGTGTAGAAGAATGTGATTAAACTTTTCTTTGTTCCAATAGAAAACTATTGTTTTTGTGTTTTGAGGTTTTGCTGATTTAGTTGTTTTTCTAGAAGACTAATAAGAAAGGAACTGCAAATAATTTTATATAAATTTCAAGTTCAAAACCCAGATATATACAGTAGTATTATTAGCTATGCATATATCGCATGAGCATTATACAGTATATTCATTGTTTCTTTTCTGTACACATTCCTAATCTTTCCATTGACATGATATTTCTATTTCTTACATATTTCTTTCTCCTTGTGTAGAATAATAGTCCATTTATAATAGAATAGACCAGTACCTAGAAAACATATATTGTTAGATTTTAAGAACTCAGGAAACACAATATGATCACTGCCTGCAAATAAAATAGGATATAGCCCTTAAACCCTATTTATTTATGCAGTTTTATAGACACCTATTAAAAATCTATTATTTAGCATTGTATCAAATTTCTTTGTCTTTACAGGTGACAATTAACACCTATTTTGGCTCATTAAACAGACCATTTAGCTTTAAGCAATTAGAGGTTAATAGAGAAAGTATTTTTAGCACTATTTTTTATGTAAATTGTATTAAAATTTGGTAATCTGTGGTCCCAACCTCTAAGAGAGGAACACTTTGCTAAAAGGTTGTCAGAGAACTTTACAAATTAAACTAATTGCATCAAGGAAGCAAGGATCAATATAGCTTGTAAATTTACTAATATAGACATCTCAGCAAATTCTTTCTCTTTAAGAGTATGTGATATTTGAGTTTATCTTAGCATTGACTATGCTGTATCTGGTCCTTGTATCTTAAAGTTTGCTACAGGTTTTGAAATGATTGAATGCCAAATTATCAATTCATCTTTGGATGTCTCCTCTTATATTGTTCTCATGACCTTTAAACTACTGGTGAAAGACCACACTGTCACAGACTTATCCACATAAATAAAATAGATTAAGAGCAGCAGTGCCATGTTGGAATATAAATAAGGATTTCAATACCTGAGCATCATACATCTAAGCAAGATTTATTTCCATTTACCTTTAGAATATATATTTTTTAGTCTTGTAAAATAACTGCAGAGTTCTTTTGAAAATAACATAATCTATGGGAACTGCTGACCTTTTACATATTATAACATCAGTATTATACCGTTTTTGCCATGTCAGGTATTATTGGCATATTAACAGGATATGTCATAAATGTGTGAATAGTGCAGATCCCCCCCCCCTCTTAAAAAGGGGTGCTCAGACCTCTCCATGCAGAAAGGGAAAGTGGCTGAGTATGCGCTGCACTCCTAATTTTGTTCTATGGAAGTTCCGAATACAGCAAAGCGAGCATGCTCAATTGTGCTCGGTACTCCCATAAATAAACTGGGAACCCAATACATGCGTACTGGGGGCCTATTCTCTATAAAGGTGTTGATCTCAGAGGCAGACCTGCACTTTTCAGATAGTTATGCCATATTCAGAGGATATGCTACTGATGTCTGAGGGTGAATTCACACGGCGTTTGCCTGGCATATAACAGCGCGTACTGTGCGTGCCGCTATACGACAAGTATTTTAGTACACGCTGACCAGTCCATGGGGTTATCATAGCTCTCAATGAGTGCTATGATTTTACTTTGATTGTGGACCATTCTTCAGGTGTATTGCAGTGCAAATACTCCCCAAAGTACAGCCTCAGACAAGCTTAAAATCTTCCTTCATTGAATATAATGTAAACTATGCCTTGTCATCCACATGAAGCATATTTCACAAGCATAATTGTGAGCCATTTTTTGGACGCACTTAGGGCTATAAAAATATGTGATGTCAATTCTTGAGGCATGTTTTTTTGCTCATAAAATCCCCATAGGAAAAAATGGGGATAGGATTTTTCAAACTACTCTTCAAAATATGCTTCAAAATATGCCTCTAATCAGGCATTTTTTGAAGCAGATTTGGAAGCTGATTTTGAACATGTGAACATACCCTTATTAAAATGTGTCAATGTGGCTGAAACTATCTTGTGAAGGTACCATAATTCACATTCATTTTAGTCTAGTGATTGAGAACATATTGGGGGACATGTCTGAAAACTGTCTTGGTCTAAGACTTTTCTTGTTGCCCATAGCAACCAATCAGTGTTCCCCTTTCATTTCATGTAGAGCTCTGAAAAAATGAAAGGGGCACTCTGATTGGTTACTATGGGCAACAAGAAAAGTCTTAGACCAAGACAGTTTTCAGACATGTCTCCCATTGTATCTGAAAACAAGTTGTTTGGAACCTATAAACTCCTGCTATTTGGACAAGAAAAGTTGCTATGCTGTTCTACTACTAATGTGGTGAACATGGGTGCCAATACTGAACTGCTGCTTATCGTTCCACTTGGAGAGCTCACTATATACATATTTATAACGCTTATAATTAGTTTAAGAAATAATTTTAATCTATTGTAGTTACAATAACAGAGGCATAGTTCAAGAATTGAAATGACTGGAAAACTGCCGTATTTGGATAAACCAAGTAGAATGAAGGGATTATGGAGTATTTATTTTAAGTATGCTAAAGGCAGTCTTAACAGTAATTCAAAATACGCACCAGAAAGTAAAATACAATTTTAAAATCCTTAGTTTGATACTTTTTAACAGCAAACAAAAAAATGACAAGTAAGAAGTTTTGCAACTGCTTCTAAGCATGCTTTACCACAATATTAAGCTGCCAAAAACACCAGTTTTTGTGCCATGCACACGGCTGCAAGGGGACAGTTTTTGTCCGCGATCAGCGGAGAAAAGCCCTCCCCCTTCCCATAGGCATGTTCATATTCCGTCCGACAACCGGACCGCCGGAAAACCCGTGCAGTGGGGATTGCTGCAAGGGTTTTCCATAGTGGTCCACTGAAAAGTTTGCGGCCGGTTTTTTAGATGGTTTTCAAAACCGAAAACCGTCTGAAATACCGGCCGCAAACCCTTGCTGTGGGGACAAGCCATAACATGGACAATTATGTGCGGGTTTGCTTTACATGATGCATGGTTACAACAATGAAAACTGCAGAACATCGCACTGGCACGTCTGGGTTAGCGAGGAATTCAGATGAAGGGATAGTGATTTCTGTTATCTTCAAAACGAGTCTATATTATGCCCAGACATGGAAGCAAGTCAAATGCTTGACTGCAGAGCTAGAGAGCTAGAGAGGGGAAATTGTAGCCCCTCTCTACATAGCTCTTGTGAGATCACATCTGCCAACATTTTGTTTAGTTCTGAAAATATCATCTACAAAACAGCATTGAGAAATTAGAACAGGCATGTAGACAGACTCCAAAAATGGTGAAAGGCCTCAAGGACAAAACTTATAGAGGAAGACTTGGGGAGACATGTATGGAACTAGGTGCATCAAAGTGCATTTTCAAATCTATTTTTCAGTGTCACATGCGCCTGAATGTATGAAAGTGGTTTTTGTGTGCTCATAAATGGCATCTAAAGTTCATTGCACCTCGTCTGTGTGTTTGGGGCATTATGGAACTTAGGTGCCGTAACGCGCCAAACATGTATAAAGGCTATAGATAGGCTGGAAATAAAAGAAAAGTCATTAGAATAGTATGTCCGCACATTAAAAAATTGTTGAGTCTTGCAAACAATGCACCTAACATATTTGTTTGCCGCATTAGACAACTTACGCCAGAAAAGGGTGAAAAACCTGATCATACATGTCTCAATTAATTTGTATAGAGTAAAGAAGGAAAAAGGACTTGATTGAAACCTTTAACTATGTTAAAGGTTTAAATAAGGTTTAGGATGGAAGGGATTTTAATAAGAAACTAAACTCAATAACATTTGGACACAATACGAAATTAGTGGGAGAAAATCAGAAGAAATGTAAAAAAAATAAAATAATTTAGTGGCAGATTGGGTGGGCTTTGTGGCCTTTTTCATATTGTTCATCATTCTATGTTTTTTTTTGAATGCTATGGTAATCTAATTGTAGTAGTCAGAATTTTCTCAAGCAAGGGTTTGTCCTGTGATTAAAAAAATAAATAAAATAAAATTGCTCCTCTGATCGTCATTCATTTTTCTCTGCTGCTTTCTGTTCTAATTTATGCTTTTATTGTGCTGTATGTAGCTTCTTTTCTCTGCAGTTGACCACCAAGATCCTGTTTGAAAGTTGTTTCTCTTTGCCCTTTAAAACTAAATGGCCCAGGATCCTTTGCCGTGCTTTGTCTATCTTTCCTACCTCCCATCCTTAATGTCAGTGCACTGCCACTGTTTCTTATTTCATGTTAAAAGCCTTTGGAGACAGGACCAAAGGGGTGTGACCTCTACGGCTGTTTTGAAAAAGACAAACTCCTTTGATCACATCATCTCCTGGGCTGGACATGGTGCTTTTTCCTTTGTCGAAAGAGGCAGAACTACCAAGCTTTCTGCCATCAAGCAGCTAATATAAACTACAGTAAGATCACAGAAAATGTAGTGAAAGTATAAATGTTAATTAGGATTTTTTCCCACTGGAAAACCCCTTTAATTCTAACCCCTTATAGATAGAGGCCATACTGTCCATTTACAGATAAGATTACTTTTAAAGTTATTTTATTATTATAAAACGGTAAGTACAATCAAAATAGTGTTCCAGATGTGACCATAATGAACACAAGTTACAGTACCAAGCAGTGTCCAACCACGAAAGTTCCCACTGTGCCCCTTAAGTAGAACTATACAGTACTTATATAACACTGCTATACACCATCAGAAGATTATTTTTGACCGTAGTATTGTGTTGGAGATTGTGTATGGAAGTGGTTAAAAAACACTTGCATAATGCATGTAATATTAATCAACAGTGAATAAGTATTTCTCTTTGTAGATATCCATAAAAGTGTGCAATCTAGCTTGTGAGCTGTGCTGAAAAGACGGTTATTCGGGTAACTGTGTCTATGGGACATTGTTCATTCTGAACACATATTGTTTCCTGGGGTTTGTTGATATTTGGCTCAGCAACTTTTATAGCCAAATAAATGTAAAAAAATGGAAATGAAATGAAGTTATGACATTTTTCCGGTGTAAGAGAACTAGCTGTATGGAATTAGAGTGAGAACTGAAAATGTGATAGAAGATGAGCCAGGCAAGAAATGTTGATGTCCATGTGCAGTAAAATACTTATCAAGCAAACAAATAAATAATCCTTTCTAAAGGCTCAGTCTTGCAATGTAGTATAGAAAAATATAACGTATTTACACTCTGGATGATTGTGTTCTGGATTTATTTAGGGCGTAAAACTCTATGCTCTTCCACAAGTAAGAATGAAGACATGATTAAGCTACATTATATCAGAGCGTAGTTTGTGTGCAGTGATTGAAGATGCAAATGTACACTGAAATGATACAAAAGCAATCAGATTACATTAATTGTTCACCTGCCCTAAGTAAATGCAAATGATTATTAGTAGAGATGGGCGAATCGATTCTAACGATGTGGAATTCGTTTAGAATTTCAGGAAAACTTCAGTTTGGAACGAAGTCGAACTTTGGGGTACTTCGGGTGAACGGAAAAAGATTGTGTGCTTATGATTGATTTATATAAATTGGGCTGCGGAGCACATGGCGCTACATGGGGGCAAAGCACGACTCTGGGTGGAAGAAGGGATAGCCTGCATGAAATGTGGAGAGGTGAAGCCAATCCAGACGACCGGCGTGATTCTGTGACGTCACCGCACTATATAAGTCCGGGCGCGACGCGGGAGTCACACTCCTCTCACTGTGCTCATCAGGTAAGGTGCTGCAGAGCGGACTGATAGCTCTTACTGAAGAATTGATTTTTTTACAGCGTTTTTGTGGGGTGTTCAGCTGTGTCTCAGTGACTGTTCTCTTAATGTTCTTATTTTAATTTTTAGGGGTATTGGATCTGAAATCAGATTGCGTTCCACTGCAGCTGCATATACATTCAATATCCAAGGTGGATCTAAGGCCAGAAGTCAATGTTGTATTCATTTAAGATGAAACAGCGTTTTTCACTATACAAATACCACTTCATTTTTGGCATTCCCTGCTCATATTTTTTTTCTATTGCGCAATTTAATCCAGGGGGTTAATTTTTTAAGCGTTTGTTTTGCTGGTGTGCTGACCCCAAGAAACCGTCTTTTTCAAGCCAAAATACATAAAATTTTTCCTGTTGCCTAATTCACAAGCAAAGGATAACTACAACTGTATCTCTTGTTGTGTGGCGTAGAAAAAACACGCTATTGTAATCACGCTCTACCATAGCTACTAGTGGTGTGCGTCTCAATTCTTTGGACGACAATTTTACATCCAGGGGTATAATTAAGCGCTGTTTTTGCTGGTGTGCTCGAACAAATAAACGTTCTTTTTCAACGCTCCAAAATATATAAATTTTGCTGTAGACTAATTCACAAGCTAAGGTATTTTACATACTGGTATCTCTTGTTGTGTGAGTAGGCGTAGAAGAAAACACACAATTTGAAACACGGCTACAAAGCTACTAGTTTGTGCGGTCAATCTTTGGTGCAATTTAATCAGAGGTTAATTATGCTTTGTTCTGTTGTATGGTGTGCTGGACCACTAAAGACAACCGTCTTTTTCAACGCCACAAAAATATATAAATTTTTCCAGGGTTGCAGGTGCTAATTCACATGAGCAAAGGTTAATTACAAACTGTTCTCTTGTGGAGTGGTGTGGGCATAGTAAGAACTGACCGCAGAATTGTAATACGCTTACAAAGCTTATAGTTTTATGTGGTTGGTCAAATTCTCTTTGGTGTAATTTAGCATCCAGGGAGGTTAATTAGCGTTTTGTTTTTGCTGGTGTGCTGATCAAAAAATAAACTCGTCTTTTTATCAACGCGGCCAAGAGATAGACATTTTAGTACATGTATATTCCTTGTAGCTAATTCTTGTACGAATGTATTAATTAAGCCTGTTTGTGCTTTTAAATTTAGTTAAAACACACAGCGTTTTTTTTTAAACTACCACATACAAGTAAATTTGTTAGTTTCCTATGTCGTGATCGAGAGCGCTCGCATTGTTTTGATTGTGAGCGCAATTTTTTATTCACATGGGGTTTCTTTCCAAGTTTGATACTGGGTTCATTTGGAGTCAAAATCTCAGGATGTGTAGTATTTTATCATATAACAGATTTCGAGTCAATCATAAGCAGGTGTATACTTGTAAATTTTAGAAACAAACAGTTATGTCGACAGATGCAGGTTTGGCAAGGCTCTGCACATGTGGAGTGGCCCTAGTGAGACTACTCAGACAAGAAATTCGCGCGATCTTGAAACAGGCCCAGGTCGCAGCAACAGGCCAATCGAGTGGAACGTTTTAGCGCAGCTGGGGGGTCACTCGGTGACCGTGTGCCACAACGCGTGTCATCTGCGTGTCCGTGATTTGTGTGTGTTTTTCAGCACGCACAGCTTGCATACCCAAGGTTCATTGATTGGTTGACATATGGTTTCATCCTCTTCCTCCCAGAATGGTAATCTGACAAACCGAACCGAGCGCGCGATCAAGAGTTTCGGTGGGTACTCAGGAAATAATATTCCATTAGTTGGCGCATCGGCACACGGGAGCGGGTCACAGCGGGCCCCTACACCTGTCCTCAGGCCCGCACCTTCTGTCCATCCGGTTCCCTCAGCCAGAGACTACTATGTTGGTCTGGGCCTAGCGCTCAACTATTAGCGAGGTATGGAACAATTCTGAGGAGGGCAGGTCAGCAGCTTACCTGGTAGCGTATAGAAATGGTTGGGCCAATATCGCCTGCTTCTGCAATAGGCGGCAAAGTATAGATGGTTGAGAGTGGAATGGGTGGTCATGTTGTCGTGGGGTCAGGGGCTCCTGCATACCAAGAGCGGTGGATGGGGCTGCAGTGACGATGAAACACAAAATAGAATGATGATTGATGTAGTTCGGGGAGGACGGGTGAGGCTAAGGGCTTTTTTTGTTCACTCATCTGTCAAGAGAAGAGGGGCGTCAGCATGCGTGTCAGGCATGCTGAGCGCAACGCAGCGCAGCCAGCATAGAGGGATCGTGTGGCCGTGAGTCTAGCAGGATAGCAGATAGTGTAGAGGTCGGAGCCAAGCGCCACGGGGTTAAAAACCGCTTCGGCTGGATCCAAGAAAATTAGCAGCACAGGGGCTCAGCGAAAGGCAGTCGGGCGGCAGTAGTCATCAAGGCGGTGCGTTTGACGGGTATAAAAATCGAATACTCGGCCGGTTGTGGCAGTTCTTTGCTAAGGACACCGGAGGAGGCCGAATAATGGGTATATGTAGATCTTTGTGGGCTAGAAATGGGATAGCATGGCCAGGGAGCTTAACATTGGCACCACTGCCATTGGCATACCACATGCAGCGTCACCATCCGGTGGCCTGGGAGAATCGTGGTCAGATGTGGTGGTCCATCCTTGCGCCGCAGCTTCAGCAGCAAGCCAAGGCCTCAGCGCCCAGGGCATGCATTGCCATTGCCGCCAGTCAAGGCTTCCAACACACCTCTGCAAGAATGAGCTGTTTCTCATTTGACAATCAATCTCCCGTCAGATGCTCCTGCTCCTCGCTACTCATGGCGGCCGCAGGCGTTCAGCAGTGCCGATTGCAAAGAGACAACAGGTATGGTCCAAACCCATCCTAAGGTGCTGCTGCTGCAGCTGACCGTGCTCCGGTCCAAGTTGTTAGGTACTGCAGTCACCTCCCTTTCCAAATGGTGGGACTCTGCCACCGTTCGGAGAAAACTAATGGCTTGTGACGAGCCATGAGATGGAGAGTTCCAAACACGTAAATTTACTATTTCCAAAATAGGCATAGTTCCAGCACTTCATAAATTTGTTAGAACAGTAGGTGGGTCAGTACTTGAGCCTTATCGGTTTGTTACCAAGGTGCACAGCTGCGCGGACGTCTGGGAGCTGTAACTACGGTTAGGGCCAGTACATGTCCTTTACGGCCCACTGGGTTGTGATGTGCTATCACAGCCCAGGCACACCAACAACTTGGACAGGAGACGGCCGCTTTCTCCTCCCGTTGCAATCTGCTGCCACCTGCAGCATGTCCGCTCCTCTTCCTCCTCCACACCACCATCTCAGCCTACACAAGTTACTGCTCCATCATACCACATGTGTAGGGCTCAGCGGGTATCACGCAGTTTACACCTGGCTTGCCTCGGCGAACGAAGTCACACAGGGAGGAAACTGCTCCGCGTTCATGCAGCAAGAAATCGATGTGTGGGCTTTCCTCCGCGCCAAACTGCTAAATCGGAACCATGTGACGAAATGGGAAGGAAACATGGTGTCCGCGTGCAACGAGGTGGGATGGTCTCATGCTGCCTGCATGGCGCACGTGTTCAATCTGGTTGTGAAAGGTTCCTAGAAGTCTTTCTCCACCGATCTTCAGAACATTCTGAAAAATGGCCAGGAAAACTGTGCATGCTACTTTATCCATTCGTTACAAAGCCAGGAAACTCCTCGTGTTGCAGTCGGCTGAAACGGCCTCCGCCATACATACATCTTGATATGCGATGTTTCACCGTTTGGAATTAAGCCTGCAACATTGTTGGGGACCGACTGTATGAACAGAGAGAAAGGCGATTAACGATTTTGTGGGATCCAAGGCAGACCAGAAGTACTCCCTCTGTGTAACTTTGATGTTAGCCGAGTGGCAGCTCATGCGTGAACTGCACGTTGTTGAGCCATTCGAGGGAGGCGACGTTATTTGTCAGTCGCCAGGGACTACGGGATGATGAACATACATTTCCACTGCTTCATGTCCTGGAACAGAAGTGCTGAAAAATCTGTCTGAGCAGGGGACTGGGAGAAGTGGCGGGACTACATCTCGTGGCCACATGAGTCCAACAGGGGGATGACATGGAGGAGGAGGAGGAGAGGACTTGGAGCAGAAGCATTGTCTGGTGAAATGAGTGGATTTTCCTACCCAGGTTGACAAGAGAGGAGGAGCAGGAGAGCTGGAGGAGGTGTGGATGGAGATGAGGAAGTGAGGCAGATGACCCCCAAGCACGTGGCAGTTATACAGTGGAAAATGGGAGGCAGGTGAGGCCCTCGGAGGTCTCTTGTGCAGATGGCCCGCAGACTTTGCTTATTTGCCTGGCTAGTGACAGACCGTATAGTCTCAGCATCCGGCAGAGGGAGGATGATTCTGCTATCCACCTTTGGAACCCTCGCTTACCGGTCCAAAAATGGGAGCCTTTTTTCACCACGCTATTGAGAGGAGAAGACAAACTCAAATACTTATAGGGAAATCCTCCGTTATCAGTTGGCTGCCTGCTATGTGCTGGGCATCGTTCCCTCTCTGAAGGTCTGACCGGGGGGTTCCTCTGCGTCAGTTACTACTGAGCGGCTGCTGGGGGAAGGTTGGGGGGTGATAGGAGCAGTACCAGCTCATCTGTAGTAACCTAAGACGTCTTGGAGTATGAATAGCTGCTTCCTTCACCTCACCTAGTGAGGGGAGGGCAAGTCGCCAGCTGCAAGCAGCGCAGAGGGACCTGGAGAGTCCCTGAACCAACAGGTTCGTGGGCTCTTGGACAAGCCACTCTGCCACCTCAGTTAGAATGTATAACGCTGGGCTACTGGGCAGCCAAAAACTGGATGTGGGGCCGCAACTTGCCGGTTTGAGTGGAGAAGCGTCCTGCCCGGCCGTGTGTGGCATAGAGCGGGTGTTCATTTCGGCGGGGCCATCGTTCCCCCAAAGGGAAAAACCGCTTGCCAGGGGAAAAATGTGGAACGACTGCCCTTTGTCAAGATGAATCAGGCGTGGATGGGCCGGGGATTTCCACACACAATCCCCTTAGGGTCAGTCGGGGTTCAAATCCCTGCCTCAGCCACTTTTCTGATGCCCCCACCCGCCTTGGGGCCACACATCTGTGACAGTTTCCCTCCCTACCCCCATCTTTACCAGGGCTGGTATTGCCACCCACCTAAAAACCTCTGTCATTGTGCCCCTCTTTCCTCATACTGCTGCTGTGGCTGCTGCCCCTTTCCCTCCAACTGTGTCATTGTGCCACTGCCTGACCTAATGCTGCTGCCGCCGTGACCTCGCTCTCATCATTGTCCCACTCTGTGGCTTCCTTCTTTTTTGGGGCCACCCCCCAAAATGTCTTGTCCCACTGCTATCTATGTGCTGCTGTCGTGACCCACACTGTGTGATTGTGCCACTCTGTGGCCAAATTTACTTTTTGCCGCCCCAAAATGCATTGTGCACTGCCTGATCTCTGCTGCTGCTGTCGTGACCTCCACGCTGTTCATTGTGCCACTTGTGGCTAATATGTTTTGCCCCCCTCCAAAAATTTGCATTGTCCCCTGCCTGACCTCATACTGCTGCCCCGTGACCTCCACTCTCATCTTGTGCCACTCTGTGGCTTCCTTTTTTTGGCCCCCCTCCAGAATGTCATTGTGCCATGTTGACCTATTGCTGTGGCTGCCGCCGTACCCCCCAACTCTGTCATAATGTTGCCACCTGAGTTTCCAGCTTGTTTTTTCCCCACTTTCGCGCATGCCCTTTTCAGGCTCTTTCCCGCTTGGTTTTTTGGTGTTTTGCCCTCTTAAGTGCCCAGGGAATTTATTTTGAAGCGATTCTAAGAGCCGGCGTCATCTGCGTGTTTATAAAAAAACAAATTGTTGAAAAACAAACCAAGCTCCCTTGCATATTTTAAACATGAAAAACCCAAAGTTCTACAGCCCCCCCTGCAGGCTCTGTGCAGCCTGGAAATAGTGCTTTGTAAAGCGATTCGTGCCAAAAAAATTTGGAACGAAACGAATTTGTCGGAAAAATTGGCGAAGTGACCAAAACGAATTTTTGAGAAATTCGGCCCATTCTAAAAATTTGCCCCTTGTTTTAAATTTCTTTGACAAATTTACCACAATTTTATACTTGTCTAAGTTGTTTTTTACTTACTTTCTACAGCAGAATTTTGTTTAATTTTGAGGCAACGAGCAACATGCCCATGCCCCCTTTAAAGCAAGTTCACACCCACCTTCTACTTAGTCACCTCCCCATGCTGGAGAGGTCACATGAAGTGTATAAAGCGAGCATCATAAATATGTCTAAGACACATTGTAATATGCTGTGCCAAAAAAAATACTTTTTGATTCATTGTAACGCAAATTTCAGGTGCAACTACATTAGTAAATGTGGGCCATTCTGTTTAGGATGAGGCTATGTGTTGTTGCTTCATCGTGGAAATCTGAATATTAGAGCAAACATTGTGCAATATTGGATACTGTGACATTTTTGCTATTTTTTTTAAGTCATGGCAAAACCTACACATTGTTTACACAACAAACCTACCCCGGGGAATTTTTTTTTGCTTTTTTTAAAAGGGTAAACCATAAATTTTTTTTAAAAAACGTGGTTTAAAAAAAAGCAAAAAAAAAACATTAATTCACTTTTAATTTGTGCTTCATGCTCTGTCCTCCCCCCTATGATTCAACCCCCCAATCCATTTAAGGGTGAGCCAAACCAAGCCTCGCATTCTCTTCTTGTTTAAATACCTGTGGTGGTTACCATATTCCCGCAAAATCCAAAAGCCAATGAACGTTAATTTTCGCCAGAAGATGACCCGTGGCGGGCCCGGGGAAAGGGGGTGGCTTCAAAAAATTTTTGGGGCCCCATTTTGAATTGTTTGGTCTAAAAAATCACTTTTTTTTCCCCAAAGGTTACTTGGGCAAAAGTAAAATTTTAGACCTAAAAGGTTTATCTATGGCCTCAGTTTTTTTTTTTTAAAAGGGGAGAGCTTTTTTAATTCTGCATAAAAAAAATATTTTTTAAATAAAAGTTTTTATGCTGAACCAGATTTTGTAGGAAAGGAATATTAGTCAAATTATCTGTGAATATTTAGTTGAAGGATTATCTTAAATTTTAAACTAATGGTCTATCCTCACGATAAGCCATAAGTGTGAGGTCGGTGTACCCTAACTCTCATAGTCCTTCTATTCTGCTGGTTAAAAAAACAATTTAACAAGTGTTCTTACTTTTACACACCGCGGTTTTTGTAGTGAATGTGCTAGATATTGCAACTCTATTCAATTCAAGAGTAGAAGCATAGTCCATTGGCTTTAAAATCATGAAAAACCTCTTTATATATGTCAGGCTTGAATACTATATGTATAATATAATGCAGGGGTTCCCCCAAATCCAGTCCTCAGCCCCCACCAACAGGTCTGTTTTTTTGGCTTTTCCCTTTGCAGTGCACAAATATTTAATTTGGCACGGTGACATAATTTTTTGTCAGGCATTCTTTGGGGTATCCCAAAACATGACCTGTTGGTGGGGCGTAAGGACTGGAGTTCAGGAACCCCTGATATATAGCAAAATGTGTGTTTGGTCTTTCCTTTTAAAATGCTTGCACTTCATTTCATTTTGTACTATGAAGCAGTAACCTATTCACCAAAATGTATTTGTAGTCTGAAGCCAGGTGTCAGTATTTGTCAGTTTTCTGTTCTATCAGAGGAACGGAAATCTGGAAATAACAGCAGGGCAAGATCTCTTACATGACAGACGCCAGTGGTGATCTACTAATCCATCTGGTTTTCATCAGGGCTGTCTTATTCATTGGGTGGATTAGACAGTTGTCTAGAGGTCCTACGAGCAAAGGGGTCTGAGTTCTGGGTTGATATATGTTTCTTGCACATAAACAGTGGGAGCTGACTCATTCTGGATAGCGGTTGGGATCAGAGACAGCTCTCATCCTAGCCAATTAACCATTTAGATGACACAGTAAACATGACTGCAGCATCTAAATGATTAGATAACGGTGTTGTGATCCATTATGGGCCCCCTCACCCAGGACATGATCGTGGGTGCTGTTTGGTTGCCATAGCTGCCAATGTCCTAATGATGGCCTCGGTAGCTGCCATGGTAGTATACCATTTACACCTTGCCATAGGCAAAGTTTATTAGAAGCTGAAGGGAAGGCCTATATATGGAGTACTTATGTTGCAAAAAAAAAATCAAGTGATCTCAAGTTTAAATACCCAATGTTAACATAAAAAAAGTTTTAAAAAGGTTTCAAAAAGGCTACGGATAATTGGCTTTGCCACGTCTTTAAAAGTCAGATCTATTAAAATGTACCATTATTTATCCTGTACAGTAAACTCTGTAAAATAGAAAAAATATCCCAAAAAACTGCAGATTTTGGTAATTTTTCCTCCCAAAAAGTTGAAATAAAAAGTGATCAAAATGTTATCACAAAACGCTCAATGGATTAAAAAACAAGAAAGAAAGAAAAGAAAATGGAATCGTAGTGCAAATTAAAAAAATAGAAAAAATGAATTTGTCTAAAAGCACTAACAAATAACAAAATCTCATATTTGGTATCACCAGAATCATACCTACATGCAGAATACGGGAAAACGCGTCATTGCTACTGAGCAATGAACTCCAAAAATATGACTTATCCACAGAAATTGCAGAGTTTTGTTTCACTTTCCACCCCACATCGAATTTTTTAGGGATTCCTAATACATTTTGTGGTATGTTCAATAGTACCATTCAAAATTACTCCTTGTCCCACAAAAAACAAGCCCTCTTGTAAGGCAGGAGTTTAAAAACGAAAAGCAAAAATCTGGGAAGTTTGTGTAAACAAGCAAGAGATAAGATTCCTCTATCTCCACAACAAAGCAAAATCAGAACAGCAATGTATTTGGTAATAATATTTATTTATCTTACACTATGTTTAAAATGGTTTTAACATGAGGACTTGCGGCCGTTCTCCTCATTCATTTCTATGAGAGCTTCCAAAGATAGCCAAGCATATGCACTCGGTTATGTTCAGAAAGTCCCATAGAAGTGAATGGAGAGGATACTCGCAAGAGCCGCCCTCCTCATTCACATTCACGGTGGGCTCACAGCTAGCTGCGAGCAACCAATGCTCTTCCTTAAGTAAAAAATAATAAGCACTTATTTTAAATGTATGAAAAATCTAGTTACATTGTGGAAATAATGCATATATAAAATTAGGTCTAAATCTGTCCGTCTCTGCTGAAAAATCATTATAGTGAAAGAACTCTAAGAACGCTAAGCTTTTATATTTTGGAACCATCTCTAATCAATCTCGTCATTGGCTTCACAGGTTGCTAGGCAATGGCAGAGTATAAGGACATGGCTTTTGAGGTTAGACCACATCATTGCATTAACATAGCTCTAGCTATCT
Organism: Phyllomedusa bahiana; assembly: GCA_025379985.1. Lineage (NCBI taxonomy): Eukaryota > Metazoa > Chordata > Amphibia > Anura > Hylidae > Phyllomedusa > Phyllomedusa bahiana. Next base: position 89,422 of record JAODAL010010317.1, read on the forward strand.
TAGTTTGTAGGGGGTTTGTATTACAGCTGATTTCAGCTTGATAGTACGGTAAATCAAAGGCTGAGACATATCATAGGGACATCAAGGCTACACATTCAAAAAAGATGTTTTAATAAGACATCCTTGGCTCGGTTGCTCATTTTATGTTTTAAGATTGGAGGGCAGATAAGTTCATGAAATGATGTAGCTCATTAAAATATTTTAACAAGTAATGTCCTTTAAGGATACAATTTAAGCAAAATTTCTAACAAAATATATATTAGAGTCATGTACAACATCCTCTTTTATGTTGGCAGCGAAGTATTGCTCTCACATCAAACTAAATTCAGTAGCTGATTTGAACATAGATAGAGAAATGTATACAGTTGGGCAAATTTACTAATATATTTACACAAACATTCTGGCATAAACACATTGAAAGATATAGGGGCATATATCTTAACTCTGTCTAATACTTAGACAAAGTAAATTAAGGCTAGACAGTCTAAGAATGCGCCAGATTCATCACAGTACTACCTCAAAGAAAAAGTGGGTACTCCATATTACACACTACTATAAATGAGAAAATGTTTTTATTTGAAGTCACACAAAAAACACGGTAGTACAGTTAAAAAGTTAAAAAGAGGGAGGAAAAGCATCCCCAGAACAACTGTTCAGTTATAAATACATAAGCAGAGTGGGTCCTGCACAAAATAGTCAAAGATTATCCATCACAATACAATACAGAGCGATGGTATACAAAATGATCACTTAAGGACCAAAAAAGATTAATTGAGTTCGAATGGAAAGAGTTTCCACAATGAATCACCATAGAATACAAAGTCCATGAAACATGAAAAAATAGCTCAGACCTCCTTATCTGTTGTCCTTACAATAATATTGGGGACCCATGTGCAAAGTAAGAGGACCTAACATGTAGCACGGTACAGGGTGACTTCTTCAGGGGTAACTGAGATAGTACACTACTGGTTTAAATATACATACACTTAAAAACAAATGAGCACACAATATCTGGTTGGTGAAAAAGGACATAAGGCTAGGAGAGGGCAGGTGTGGTAAGATCAAAAAGATTTGTCTTGGCTGCTCAAACCTATTCAGTCGGTACCTGTCTAAGGGTAAGTTCACACAGCTTATTTCGACACTGTTTTTGGAGTGTTTCTTCACCCAAAACAGCATAAAAAACCTCTAAAATGCTCCCAGTTAATTTTAATTGATTCATATGTAAAACAGCATTGAAGTTCACACAAACCTGTTCAAAACCTCTTCTGAAAAGGTGCTTTTGAGGCGCTTTTCCGATGAGTTTTTGATGCTGATTTGGACGCTGAAAATTCAGCCTTCAAATCAGCCATGTGTACATACCCTAATAGTACTGTGGATACTATAAAACATCATATGCAGGACATCCAACTTAGCTAGCAAAGCTAATTATACACTGTGCAAGTGCCAATTCATATAATAAAAACATGAAAAACTCAATAATAAAATCAATATAGTATGATAGTATAGTAAGAAAAACAAATAAATATATTGTGAATACCAATTCCCATCCTAGCGGCATTTTTAAATTGCAAAAACCGATTCATCACAGTGGGTCAGCTGTGATCATCCGGCATTTGTTTAGATTGTCTAGTCTAAGTTTACACTGTAAGTCAAGCCGTAATTGCGAGCCGGATTGTGCTCGCAATTCCGGCTTGAATAAGGGGCAGGTGCGGGGGCGGGGCGGGGGCACTGCCCGCCGGCCCCATAGACTTGCATTATCCACGGCGTGTATTGCGCCTGTATAATGTGCATGTCACTTTCTCCCCGCCCGGCGGATTCGCAGAGCGGGTAGGAGCGACGGAATGCACTGTTCTCTATGAGAACTGTGGATTACCGGAATTACTGCGACGGATTGGAGCCGTACTGCAGCGCAAATCCGGCGCGCAGTACGGCTCCAATCTGCGGTGAAATAAGCCGTGTGAACGGCTCCTAAGTTGGTTAAGTTTGTATCAATAATTGAACCAAAAATTTGCCGCATTTTTTGCCACATGTTAAACAAAGACCATGCAAATCCTTGCTGTTTAATATTATGTGTGCTGATATAATATTAACATATGAGTCAGTTTAAATGGTTAACACATGACCTTTACATTTCAGCAAACACACGTCACTATTTTAGTGATGGTGGTTGGAACTTGTTAGAACTGATGAGTAGGAGATTTCTATATATTAATACAAGAATTACCAAACTGTTAGGCACACCTGCAAGAAAGCGCACATATGAATGAAGGAAGCTGGACTGAATGAACATCAGATTCCCCCCTCCTACACCACAATGAGGCCAAATATAGAATATAGCTATAATTTCCATGTTTTTCTGTAACTCTACAACTTTCATGAAGAATGAAATACATTTTCATGTTTTCAATCAGTTATCATGAGTCCTCCTGCTGAAGGGGAACCTAGAGAATTAAAGGGGTTTTGCCACGATGTAATGTTGACGTAGGATCCTCCAAAATGGGTATTTAATCACTTTTCTAAATATATGTGATTACAAAAATTGTAGTCTGAGAGAGCTACAGGCTGCCTTACCTGCCCTTAGTCACTTAAAAGCTTTTATTAGATACGACCTGACAAGAGCTGCTGGCCGGGCGTGCGCAGACACTTCTTATTTGATGAAAGGGAGCTGAAGAAGCTTTCAAGGCACCGGATAGAAATATGTTGTCTTTTGTATACAGAATCTACTAGTTGTAGTATGATTATCTAAGTAGATACCTGCTTTATCTGATGACAGAGAACATGAAGAAGCTTTCCAGCTGCTGTGGAGAAAAGGTGTTGTCTTTTGTATACAGAATCCACTAGTTGTAGTTTGATTATTTGAGTGAACATTTCACACGATCCCTTATGCATGGCTCTGTGCTCTGGCTGTGTCTTTCTCTCTCTCAGCTCAGCGTGGCTTGTTTACAATTGCTTCTCAGCAGATAAGGCACGTCCTGGCAAAACCCCTTTAAAAGTGTGACATGGTGAAGCTAGGTTTTTTCTATTAGAAACACTTAACAACCAGACAAAAGAAAGAAAAGAATATTTTTTAAACTTGCAAAGTCACATCTCTATTGTTGGACACTGCACAAAACAGTCCAGTAACTATCTAAGCAACATAGGGCCGCATGTATGAAAATTGTCTAGGTCTAAAACTTTTTGTTGCCCATAGCAACCAATCAGAGTGCCCATTTCACTTTTTCAGAGCACTACATGAAATTAAATGGGCTCTCTGGTTGCTATGGGCAACAAGAAAAGTCTTAGACCAAGACAGTTTTCATACATGTCCTCCATAAATGTTAAGTAAAGCATGTACACCAGTACGGTATTTTGATGCAAATTGCTCCAGAATTCTGGCTCTGGCATAATAAATGTGCTCTACATTGCTTAGGTACAATGTCATATTTATTAGACCTCATTTACATCATGTTTCTGGCTTGCTATGCAGGTATCTGTCAGGATACCTCGAAAAAGGTATCCCATCGTATACTATGGCTGAGCCACGGATAACACACACATTCTTTACATATTGAAATGTAAAAAATTTAGTGGTGCCCAGATTTATATAAAATATCCCTGCCAACTTTTTGTAAGGTAATGGGCAACCTATACATTGCACTTATAGTATGTTTCCTCTGTGGTCATGTCACACGCTTTTAGACTAAACGTTGTGGTAATTTAACATTTTAATAAGATGTTTTGTGCATTGTTTCTTAGGTTGTCTTGTGATATGGGTCAATACAAGATCAAGAGCACTATGCTTAATCCTGTCAAATAATTTATATTATTTATCTGTTGTCTTATGGGGGAAAAATTCTTTTACTATTTTCGCTTAGTTATGTATTCAGACAACTAACTCTATGATAGCACACGTCACTGAGGCCACCTTGTGCTATAGCCACTTTGAACAGCAGTTTGGAAAGTTGCCATTTAGAGCAAAGTAAAGGATAGCATATCTAGAAGGATTTATAATACTTTTTTTTTAAATCCACCTACTCAGCTTCCATGCACCTACCAGCTGTAGATTACTTTTATGCTACTGTAGCTCCAGTCATTGATGTGATAACTATGGGGGGCAGTCACTGTATTTCTAATGTGTTGAACTGTTTGTTTAAACAGAACTAAGTAAGATCACATGCTGATTACATGCTGGGTTATGTTTTGTGAACATACAATCTCTGTTACAGATTTTGAGTTGAAATGTCTTACAAAAAATTATATATTTTTCCGCATATACACATAATGCCATTCCACATTTATGCCTGAATGTTTAAAACTTTATCCATGCTTGGCCATCATATCTACTGGGCACACTAGGCAGTTGCCCGATGGCCCATCAAACACAGGGCCCCAGGTGGTTAATGTATGTCCCTGGAATCCAGGAAATGAGCTCTGGATTCCTGGACTGTGTGATGTTGTTATAAGCATTCTCACTAATGTTGGTTCACTATCTATTCTGCCTAGCAACAGTGATGTATTAAGGGAGGAGGAGACGAAGCTAAAGGGGTGGAGAGGCGGCAGAGGAGTTACAGGATCCATGAGGAAAAGAAAGGAATAAAGTGTTTGATCCAGCAGATGTTATCTCCAAGGGGGTTTCATTCCAGGGTACCTCATCCTCACCACAACACTACAATGGCGACGAGGTTTAAACTCATCAGCTAAAGGTATTTCAGCAAGACAGCAAATGTGACAAAGGCAAAACTAGCCCCCAATTGGCCGCTTACCCCCCTTCAGTGCATTTAGGGCCAGCCCCAAGCAAAACCTGGCGTTGTTGGAAAAAAATGGCTAAAACCTTTGAGATATTCCTACAAGAAATGAACTACTGAAAAATTACAAAAAAAGATGCTCCGTGGTTATGGACTGCTGAACATAAAAACCTTTTTGAACACTGAAGTACGGGTCTAACTATGACACAGTCAGGCCTATTTGCCCCCTGAAGTTACAAGCTGATTGGGTCCTCCTTTCGGCCCGGCGCCATTCTAACCAGGTCCAAGAATGGTTTTTTAATCTCCTATAAAAAAAAAGGCTCTAAAAGACGGAACAGCGCTATTCCAAACCGGGGAAGCCCTTGCTGGTGTGGGATGCCTTCATTTCCCCCTTTTACCTTTTTGGCCCCCGTTCACGTGATAGTGATCTAAACCACTTTTCCTATATTCAAAAAACATTTTCAAAGCCCCCCCGCGGTTGAACTTTTGGCTGCCCCCGTTAAAAAATTTTACGTTTTTCATTTGAATAGAGGCGGGTGGGGGGAAACCCGCAATTACTTTTCAAGACATCCTTCACCGAAATGGGCCAAGGTGACCCCCAATGTTTTAGCCGAGGAGCATGTAATTTCGTTGTTGCACATCTGACCAAGAGCAATGACTTGAAGGAATTTAAAACAGCGGTGCAGCTGTCCCTACTTCATTAGTTATCGCCCTGTACATCTAAAAAACTGGAGTCTTTTTCTAGCGAGGGCTCGCCCTGACCCCAGGATTCAGAAAATTTTTTTTCAGGCTTTTTTTAATGAAAGACTTTCACTCTCATTTCTTTCGATTGCTATTACGTGACAGCGTCTTTTATTCGCGGGGAGCTTAACAGAGGTGGACCTGGCTCATAGGCTCATAAGGTGTGGTAAAAACAAAGAATGCTTAAGAGAAAGTAGGTTTCCAGGACTAGACAAAAAAGTGGAAGCACTCATTGAAAAAGTATTTTGTAAGAAACTGAGTTGACCATCCCGGCACCATGAAAAATGTCACCTCTGCCAGAACGCCCTTTGGACTGTTTATGTGATTTCTGCACTTTGCGATCATTCCTATTTTCCGGGTTGTCATAGATGTTTTTTTGGGTTTCCAGATTGAACATTTCCACCCCCTCTGCAAGAGCAGAAACCCAAAGCGGGGCAAACTTCTAGATAGGTTACTGAAACGGTGAAAACCGACAATGGGCCCGCCTTTTTATAGGCGACTTTCAATCTTTTCAGCTTATCTTGGCTTCCCCCACAGAAAAATAACTCCTTACTGCTCAGGCAAATTGGGGAATTTTTAACGTTTCATGCAATCCATCAAAAAGACTCTCAAAATTGCCACCATGGAACCCCAAGGATTTACAACAAGAACTGCCCGATTCCTTAGCCCAGTACAGAGCCCCCCCACTCCATCGGGGAATCCCTGCAATGCGTTTTCAAAGGCCTTTGCGCATTAAAATTCCGGAAATCCCGGCATTTTCGGTCCGACCCTTTGATTTCCAATGTCCCTCTGCCAAAGAAAGGATAAAAAAAATATGCGGATGGGCGTCGTCGCACCCAGGGGCGGGAAGTGGGAGTTTGGGGTTCTTGTTAAAAGGGCGAGCCCCAGTGACAAATTACATTCCTTATCATCCAAAAACCCTTCCGGGTCACGAACGTAAAGGTACCAGGTTTCTGCTCAACACCAGGACCGCCAAGTCCTAGAAACGTGTCACTTTTTAAAAAGCTTGGGGGCTATGACCCGGGGCAACACGGGGGTGGAGTTGAAGAGATCCTCCCCAGACCAAGGGGTTTCAAGCAACAAAGGAGTTTCCTCAAAATTTGCCGAATTCAAACTTCCAGCTACCCGATAAGGGTCGAAGGCCCCCCCCTCATTTTAGGGGTTTTATTTTTCTGCAGTAAAACTTTATTGTCAATTGGGGGTTTTATTGATTTTTATTTTCGTGGTTTACATTTGTTCTGTTTGTAGAGGGGAAGATGTGATTTTGTTAAAGCACTCACTAATGTTGGTTAAATATTTTTCTGCCAGCAACAGTGAGTTTTAAAGGAGGAGGAAGGAGCTAAAGGGGGGGAGAGGCGGCAGAGGATTACGGGTGCCATGAGAAGCAAGGAAAAAAGTTTTACCCACAGATGAAAAACTCCAAGGGATTCTTTCCCAGGGTCCCTGCATCCTCCCCAAAACATACGTGGGCTTTCTAAAAATGTTTGTGTGTTTTTAGAACATGTAAACAGTAAAGACCCACAGTGGAGTAGAAAGCCATAGGCCAGTTAGTCTTGTAGGCTGGTGGAGTAAAGAGCCATCAGCCAATTATTTTTGTAGGCTGTAGGCTGGTGGAGTAGAGAGTCATGGGCCAATTAGTCTTGTAGGCTGTTTCGGCGGTGTTGTAGAGAGCCATCTGCTCCGTGCCCTGCCAGCTACTCTTGTAGGATGCTGGATGCCTACAAGACATGAGCAAGGTGTCGTGACATTGGTAGTGTGATGACATTGGCTTTATGTGGTGTCATTTTTAGGCGTGGCTACAGAAATGGCCTAATGGGATGTTATGTTTTTAGCATGGTTAGAGGCATAGCCTTGTGTATTGTCATGCATATGGGTGGGACCAACTGCATTGCTGCTGGGGGCCAATAATTCTGTTAAGAGAGCCTTGTATATATTAACAGAGTAATTTTTAATTGCATCAAGTCTGTTGTATTGTATAGAAAAAGAAGAAAATAACCAGATGTTTATTCAGTTGTGTAGGCATGAGGCCGAAGAAGGAAAGATTTTTCCACAAGATATTGATAAAACAGAATATGCAGCAGCTAGTTGCTATGACATCACAATATAATGCAAGTGACATAGTACTATATACCGCAAAGGGTCACTACGCCATTACCGTGTAATGTAAAGTATAGATGTGTCTGCTATAAAAAAATGTAGGTAATAAGTTAATTTATCACAATATGCAGATAGAGAATTTAAGTAAACCTCAAAGAGTGTGGTGGTGATACAGATAGCGCTGTGGTCCTGTAGTTTGAAAATAATACATAATTTATTTTGCAAAAAACTATGCGTTTCCTGTTAAGCAACATTTCCTCAGGTTCTATCAAGTGTTGCTTAACACAAGATACTGGGGCCCAAATTTAGAAAATGTCTAGGTTAAAAAATTTCCCTTTTTTTGCCCCAGCAACCAATCAAGGGCCCCCCTCATTTCCCATAGTGCTCTGTAAAAATGAAAGGGGGGGATTGATTTGGGTTTCTAGGGCAACAAAGTGAATTTTTGATTAGACATTTTCATACATTGGCCCCTATTTTTACCAAATAAATTATTCATTATTTTCAAACTACCGGGCTATCTGTATTCTCAAATCCAAACTCTAAAATATAACTTTTTTTTTATTCCCCCTAAAAATACGATTAGTATCCAAAACCTTGTCAATTTTTTTTTTTATATTTACATATAACACTGTCCCTATCAATTTTCCCCACACATCCCAAAAGACCAAATAAACGTCCCGATAAGGATTTCAGGGGTGAGGGTTACATCAAACTTGGGGCTCATCGTAAAGGAGAGGCTCTAATAGCCCCTGCGGTGGGGTTCATTCACCTTAAAAGCTAAAAAAGGGATACCCAAAGGTCCCAAAACCTACTATACGTTTTAAAAATGCTCCAGAATAGAAATTTTTTTCCAAAGGGAAATGACCCAAGGATAGGTTCCTGGAAAAGGGGGTATCCTCCCTAGTATTGAAACCTCCCCTTTAAGAACGCACTTGGAGTTACAGGAACCATCTTTGAAAACCCCCGGGGGCCAAGGAGAGGAAAACCATTTTAGGGTAATAGCCCTTGACAAACCCAAACAAGATGAATGAAGATCTGCGGAGACATTGGGTATATTTCATTTTTGGACAAAGATCTTGATTGTCTTCTAAAACTCCTAAAGGGCTATAGAAGAGGGGGGGTTATTGGTCACCCAAAAAAAAAAAAGGAACATGGTTAGAAGTAAACCTTTGGGAAAGGTTTGTGGGAAGATGTACTTTTGTAAGTATATTGCCAGGGCCAAAGGGTTTTTTGAGTTCGGGACAGGAAAAAATCTTGCGATTCGGATTTTTGAAATTTCTGTACCCAGGGAGTTGTTTTTTTTGTAATTGTAGCTGTGGAAAAAAATATATAGGAGACGCCAGCAATTAAAAATTGCTTGGTGAACACTTAGGGGAGTGGACATAGACGTACACCCCCCTTTGCCCGGCATATTGGTGGGGCATGAGGGAGTTCCTCGGGCTGAGTTTTTTGTGTATGGAGGATAAAAATCAACATTAAAAAAAGGGAAACTTGATAAAAAATTACTTTGTAAGGAAACAGAGTGGACCTTTGAATGAAAAACGATACAGCCGAGGGTCTTAACGAAAATTCTATATTTTGGCTGGTTTTTTTTTTAAAAATCCTGGTTTTTTAATAAATTTTTTAAATTTAAAGTTCTTTTGGTATCCTGTAGGTCATAATAATTAAAAAGGGGGGTATATTTGGGGAGAATACATTAGGATATGATTTATTACTCAGGGATTGTTTTATTTTTGATCCCCAAACTTTATACCTTGCATGCATCGGTATTGATTTATTTTTTTCAAATTATGTTTTCTATGCCCTAAATTTGGTATCCCCCCTTTTTTTTGATTTCTTGTGGGATATTTGGCCCAAAGAGGTAGTGGGTGGTATACTGAACGGTTTTCTATCTAACCACAAGAATGTTTATAAATATATAAAGCTGATTTTTTGCCGCAGTGGTATGTATATTTATATTAATTATTTGGGGTGTGATTTAGATGTGAAAGCTATATGCTGTTGGCTGTGGTATAGGTTTAATTATGGGATTAGCGCCCAATCTTTGGATGAAAGGAAATAAACGGAAACTTGACCTATATAAAATCGCTGAGAAAAGAGATGGATGTGGTGGGAGAGTCTGATGGGACGCGCGTTGGTTGGGCGTGCGCAGATATTTGGCCGGTGATGTGCGGGTTTTGCCGGGATGCGCAGTACAAGTGAGCCCAGCTTCGGACATGCGCGGCTGACGGTGCTGGGTTTTAAGGGCCGCTCTTGCTGGCGCATGCCCCAGTAGCGAAAAAAATTTGGGGGGGGGCGAAACGGGAGTGGTGGGAGGGGGCAAAAACCCTTTTCTGAGGGCGGTAAACAGGGGGTATTTTAATATTAAAAAAATGGGGTACAGGGGCATAGAACACAGCTTCGAGGAGACACATCTTGGTCAGTGTGACGCCCCCAGGGGGGTCCTCCTGATGAAAATTAATATGAAGGGGGGAAACGCGTCGAGGGTAAGGGTTTTATGTATCTTTAGATGATGTTGGTTAATGTTCTTATTTCCCTACACGGAAATTATATATAGACATTTTTCCCTATAATTTAAAGAAAAAAATTGCGTGTTAAATTTTAGTGGACTGTGGCCCTTTTAGTACTTTTTTGGGACTCACGGAAAATAAAGGGTTTTATTTTGAATTGGGTGTATCTTTTTAAAACTGTCAAAATGTAAAATGTTTTTTTGGTGGTTGAAAGGGACATAAAGTATTTAATAGGGGGGCCTACAAAGACTAGGCCTTCCTTATCGGGCGATTACTTGGTCTATTTGGGATAAGTGTAGGGAAAAATTGATAGGGGGGAAAAAGGGGTATATGTTTTTATATAAAAAATATATGATAAGGGAATTTTTTAAAACGTAATGATTTTTTATGGGTTCATTAAAAGTTATATTTTAGATTTGGATTTTTTTAGGGTTTTTCATACGCCTTGTTGTTAAATTTTATGGAATATTTTGTTTCTGAGGAAATTTTTTTGTGATTTTTTTTTTCTGGTTTCACCTACCTTTATTTGCTTTTTAAACCTTGATCGCAACGGATATCCCATCCCCCCACCCCCTTCGGAGGCTAACGATGAGTGATCCCAATCAGGGAACCCATCCAACAAGGACTTGGTTCCAATACTTTTGGAAGCCATTTGAAAAGTTGTGCCTTCCAATACGCACATTCAGGGCTGAGGTGTTTGTTGGTGCAGTGCATTGGCACGGGCAGTACGGTAAAAGGGGCGCAAGCCTGTTTGGAGATGGCGAATTTGACTAAAGGGTTTGTTGGCTCATAAGCTTGGTGGCACTTTAGCAGGACAGTTATGAGTGTCACGCGCGGAAGGGGGAGGGGCTTTAGTGGTTTTTTTTTATGGCTAATTGGTGCCCCTTTATGGGGTTTCCCTAGAAGATATAAAAGGAAGTGAGCTCAGACCACATGGATCGGCCCTCAAAAGCCTTGAAAAAGCCTTTTAGTGGCGAAACAGTTGGCGGGGGTCAAGACGTTTTAAATTGTGATCTCTCACCTCTGCTACAATGTCACCTGCGCAGACGGTGCAAAAGGGGGCCTTTTTTGTTCTGTGTCTATGAAGTAGGACGACTGCCCAAGTGTTGGCTTTGGGACCCCTTACTGAAGCAAACTTTTGTATAGATATAAGGCTCTCCTGTTAATAGGGGGGGGTTTCCCACCAGATTTGAAAATAAAAAGGGGATTTATTCCCTCTTTCAGAAGCAAAAGGTTAAATGAAGGAAGAGACGGGGTTTTTTAAATAGGTTTTAAGAGGTTAAGATTTTAGATATAATAAAAGTTACTTTTATTTTAAAAAATAAAGAGAACTGATAATTTTTAAGTTTGCCTAGGGCAAAATAGTAAATATAGTGATCAAAAGTCACTTTTGTTCTCTTGCAAATTTCCCCAATTTTTTGGAGATTATTTTCCAATACCCCAAAACTTGCAAGGTTAGTATACTGGTTTTTTTTGGCACTAACACTCTGACGTTACTACACTGGGGAGTGCTTGCTCTGTCTTTCTTGTGTTTCATTTTACCACAGTGCAAAGGGTCCTAGCTATATGGGGTGCAGAGGTAGCAGTCGCTACCGGACTGTACAGCCTGAAGGGGCCCAAAAGCCCCACTGCCATATAGGAAGACACCAGTATTATAATTAGCACATAATAGTTGGGGGGCCTGATTTAACTTTTTGCATTGGGGCCCAAGAGCTTCAAGTTACAATGCAATATCATAATATATTAGTGCAGTTACTGGTATAATGTAAGCCAACTTAGGAAAAGTATAAAGATAGACTAAACAATTCTAAACAGTGCCAGATTTATCAACACTGTGATAAATATGGCAGATTGTAAGACTGGCTAGTCTTACTTTACACTGTCTTAGAGTAAGACGGTTTTGATAAATCTGCCCTAGTGTCCTAAGAAAGACCATTGTAGGTTGAAAATATTGTAACTTGAGAGACCACTGTACATTGTTCTTTTGCTGTCAGTGTCTACTGCTGGTCTTAATGTTACAGGCAGTAGCTCATTCAGAGTATTGTTCTGCTTCAAATAGTTCGCAAATTTAATTTTACTAAAACCATGATAGTTAAGATTCAGAAATAGAAGAGTGCAGTTTGGTAGCTCACAGTAAAATGTGAATACATCATATTGGTTGCTTTGCTGCAATCCATGAACAAAGTCATCTGCATTATAACAAATATAATTGCGACTGACAATATAATCTTACAATTTTATTTCTAAATTATGAATGTTTCATAGAGTAAGTTATCAGAGGTGAAGGTAAGTAATGGCAGACAGACTGTTGCAATTACTTGAAATGATTGTTTTATTAAAGGGCCGGTCAAATAGTTTACAGAAAAAACTGTTGACTTATAAAAAATTCGCTATATACTGGTGTAGATGCAGTAAAAGGGCAAATATATTTTATAAATCGGGTTTTTTGAGGCAAACTACGAAGAGTTTTTGTCTTTTGTATGTTAAAAAATGATAATGCATCGATTTAAAAATTTGCCCCCCCCTGTGCACCAGGATTTTAAAATTTTTAATTACAGTTTTAACTCATCATTAAAAAATGCACACTTGAAATAATTACCCATTAAGTTATGACTGAATGGAAAGCAAATGAATATACCACGTTTCATTCTTTTAAATAATTAAAATGTATAAATTTGTCTTACACCTCTAATGATATTTTTAGTTTGTTGAATAGCAATGCCATATAAGTTTAAAAAGGGTTTGTTTATTTGAAACTGGTTAGACAAAAAGGGGTATTAGTCTTTAATGTTGTCTTTTTATAAGTGAGGACAGATAAAATGGTAACGGTACACACTTATATTTCATCTATTGCATTATTTCATTCATTGTTATTTGTCTAGACCTTACATTCAACACGATTCTTCTTTTTTGGGAGAAGATTACGGTACTTTTTACGAACATTTTTTCATTTAGAAATTAGCTAAAATGACTCCGAAATTGTCACAACTAAAGAGGTGTTTAAAACCTTTTACAATAGTTGCATATATGATGAACGAATCATGAATTTTTGACCAAAATTGTAATCAGTATGATAAAAAAAGTCACAAATTCACTTATGATTTAAAAGGAAAATTTTGATGTATGGGTAATTCATTTTTAACACCAATTAATAATTTTCCCCCTTTCTACACACAAGGAGCCATACCTCCAGCTCTTAAAGAGTTTTCCCCCATAAGACAGTCCTGTCTAGAACATTAAAAGGGGTTGATTTTTAAAACATAACCTTGTCAAGATGCACAAGGCACATGGTTGCCACAGCCCTCTCTATGGCGTCCATAGACACTAGTCAAATAGACACCATTGAAGCATACCTTGCTTAGTCACCAATTATATTCCACACAACAAAACTACATTAGCCAAAATAGGTAGGCACAAATGCTGCATAATGTCCTTTCTCATAACTTACATCATTACAAAGTATCAGTTTAAGCATAAATAGATTAACAAAGAAAAATGGCTGAGGCTAAGCAGTTCATTCATTGTACTGGTATATGTTCTAAAATGTGTAGTTGTCCCTCAACATACAGTTCCAGGATGACCATTGTATGTTGAAACCACCAATTTATGAAAAGCTTATACAGTTGAAGCAGAAGTTTACATAAACTATATAAAAAGATACACACTCATGTTTTTCTCACTATCCAACATGAAATCAGAATAAACCTTGCCCGGTTTAGGTCAATTAGGATTACCAGGATTATTTGTGTTTGCCAAATGCAAATACTGAGAGAGGGAGAATTTTTAAGGCATTTTAATTACTTTCTGCAAAGTCAAAAGTTTACATCTCATTAGCAGGGCCGGGACTATGGGTAGGCAGAGGGGCGAAGCCTAGGGCCCAGCTCTGCCGAAGAAGGGGGGGGCGTTATTAAACAAACAGTGTGGATTTGTTGATGAAGAGGACCTGCGCCGCCCACAGGCAGCCTCCTGTCATAAACAGCACCCCGACCCTTTTCACTTAGTCGTGTCTGCTGCTGCCGCCACCCACATGACCCATCCTGCCGCTTCCTCCACGGTGCGCGGCTCCGTCTTCTGTCCACAGGATCCTTCCTGCCTGCTTTCCATGTGCAGCAGCGGTGGTGAACACAAACTCGCAGGGAGAGTGGGAAACAGTTGCTCCAGGTGCCGCCCCTTGCAACTCCTCTTTGGCATCGGAGAGAAGGCGGCGGCAGAGCACAATTCAAATTACTTCTTCAAGACAGGAGGAGGAGAGAGACAGCCGGAGCGGAGCCTGTGAGTCCTGCTGTCCTCCTGAACTGTGAGCTGAACTGATCATCCTTTGTGAATTGAAGACTCCTCTCCTGATAAGCAGTGAGATAGGACCGAGGAGTCATCAGTGCACAATAAGCCGTGCTCCAACCACCCCCCCCCCCCCCCCCCCAGTGTGGCTTCTCCAGCTATGCCCTCTGTTAACTCTCTGTTGGCTGGACAAAACTGGAGTGCTCCACATTCAGAGAGCAGGCAGGCTGAAGGAATATACACTCACTGGCACCCCTCGCCTTATATTTACACCTCTCTATACATATAAACATGCAGTGTGTGTGTGTGTATGTATGTATGTATATATATATATTATATATATATATATATATATATATATATATATATATATATATACATATATATATATAAATAAACATACATGCATTATAGCAATATACTGTAAACACACGTGCATATAACATACATACATTATAATGTCTTAGGCCATGTTCACACGGCTTAAAATGGGACGTATTTCAGTCCGTAATTACGCGTCGGAGTAAGTACTGTGCTGAGTATGCGGGGAAATGCGCCCCAGTCATTACGGTAAACCATAGCTCTCAGAGAGTTTTAAAGATTACCCCCTCGCCCCCCCCCCCTACAATACGATCGTTTAAAGCGCGGGGAATAAGTGACATGTCTTTTTAGTTAAGTCTATGGCGGGGGTTTTCCCCTCCCCCCCCACCCCCGACACAGGGTAGGCGATCGCACGAGCTCCCGGAAACATGATGTATTGCAGCGTGTGTGATAAACCAATAGTTGCTTTTGTTACCCACACACCCAATCCCCCAAAAAGAACCAAAAAGAGCTCAGCTATTTTTTTTCAAATGCACTAAAAAAAAAAAAAGCTGGCTCTGATCGTTGTATGGGTAACAGGCATTTTTCCCCATAATCAAATTAAATTATTGTTTTGGCACTTTGGATTAATAATATTTTTAATTTTGCATTTTGGGGCAGGTCTCTAAAAGGTTCACCATCACTCCTCACTGCTGCCCCCTATTCTCCCACCTCTCCCATGAAAATAAATTTAAACCCCTTTCCCTGAAAAGGGGTCATAATAACATGGTTTTTATTTTTTTTCCCCTCCCTCCCATAACTTTTTTTTTTTCCTTTACTTTGATATATCAGAGCTTTTTTTTGCGGGAAAAGATGTACTTTCAAGGGTCATTATTGTACCACAGAATTTACTGGGAAACTGCAAAAAGATTGTAAAAGGGGGAATGTGGAAAAAAACATACTTCGCCATGTTTTCGGTTTTGTTTTTTTTCACCCTTCACTCATTGGTATGTATAATATTTCTCTTATTTCAGGGTTTATTCAAATTGGAATACCAAAAAATTAGGGTTTTTAGATGTTTTAGTTTTGTAAAAAAAAAAAAAAATCTTTACTCTTTACATTTTTGTTTTAAAAACCTTTTTTTTTTTCCCCTTATGAGGGGCATTTTTTACAGGCTGATGGTACTTTTTATTGGACCATTTTGGGTACATGTACTTTTTTATCACTTTTCTAATTTTAGGAGTTGTAAATGACCAAAAACCAAAAATTTTTTCAATAAAATGATTTTTTTTTTCTATCACGGTGTTCAGCATACGGGAAAGAAAGATTTTTTTTAAAACATTGGGTTTTACATGGTATACCCAAATTTTGTGTAACTTTTTAATTTTTTTTTTTAATTTGTAAAATGGGAAATTGGGGGGTTGAACTTTTTAAAAATTTTTTTTTTTTTGGGGGGGGGAAGGGGGGGGCACCATTTGACCCCATTTGCCCAGGGGACCAATTGTCTTGTCCCGGGCCCCGCTCATAGTTTTGGGAGTATTTCCCCTTTAAAAATGTATGATTGGGTTTAAAAGTTTTGGATATCCTTCCACATGCTTCTCACAATAGTTGGTAGGAATTTTGGCCCATTCCTCCCCAGAATGGTATAATGGCCATGTTTGTAAGTGCCTTTCTGCACCTGTTTTTCAGCTTTGCCCCAAAAATTTTAAAGGGTTGAGATCAGAGCTTTTTTGATGGCCACTCCCGAACATTGACT